>VMDO01034821.1:0-16623 GCA_007922755.1 Pedetes capensis
TGTTGTTGTTGTTGTTGTTGTTGTTGTTGTTAGGTGCCGTCAAGTCGGTATCCGACTCATAGCGACCCTACATACAACAGGCGAAACACTATTGTCAGTGTTTCTATGCTGTTCATAGGGTTTTCAATGGCGGATTGATTTTTGGGAGCGGGTTGCCAGGTCCTTCTCCCTTGTTAATGTTAGTGTTAGGTTTTAGGGTTAGATTATGGTTAGGATTTAGGGTTAGGTTTAAGTTTAGGGTTAGGGATAGGTTTAGAGTTAGGTTGGGTTAAGGTTAGGGTTAAAGTTAGGTTATGGTTAGGCTATGTTTAGGGTTATGTTTAGGGTTGTGGTCAGTGATTTGATCTGTGCATGGATGAGAGCTAGGTTAGGGTTAGGGATAGGGTTTAGGGTTATGTTTAGGATAGTGTTAGAGTTACTGTTAGGGTTAGGGTTAGGTTAGGGTTGGGGTAAGGTTATGGTTATGGTTAGATTTAGGTTTAGGGCAAATTATATATCTGACTTTATCTTCGAAACTCTGTCATGAACACGCCTTGGTCGTTGAAATCTTGTTCAACTTTGTTGAAGCAGATTTGAAAGTGAATGCCTTTTCTCCTGCTTTAATGGTTAGTATTTACAGCAAACTTCAACCTTCTGCACAATGGCCTTTCATTGGTATGGCAAAAGAAACATGTGTGAATGATGGCAATCCTGTGTTGTCCAAGGCAGACCAGTTGAAACAATGTTCCCCTTAGATAGTTTCATGTTACCGAGGACCTTGTTCAACAGAGCTTCTTTAGTTTTTGTTCTAGAAGCAAATTCCCATTTACACTGATTCCCATTACACTCAATAGGGTTAGGGTTAGGGTTACGCTAGGGTTAGAGTTAGGTTTATGGTTAGGGTTAGGGTTGTGGTCAGGGATGGGACCTGTGCAAGGGTGAGGGTGTGTGTGTGAGGGTTAGGGATTTGGTTAGTGTTAGGGATTAGGGTTAGGTTTAGGTTTAGTGTTAGGTAGGGTTAAGTTTAAGGTTAGGGTTAGGGTTACAGTTATGGTTAGGTGTAGGTTTCTGGTTATGTTCTAGGATTAGGGTTAGCCTTATGGTTAGTGTTAGCGTTTAGGGCTAGGGTTAGTGTTAGGTAATATTAGGTATAAGGTTAGTGTTAACGTTAGGTTAGGGTTTAAATTAGGGTTAGGATTTAGGTTTAGGATTAAGTTTGGGATTAGGGTTAGGGTTAGAGTTTGGTTGGGTTAAAGTTTGCATTAAGGTTAGGGTTAGGTTTAGGTTATGGTTTGGGTTAGGGTTGTGTTCAGTGATGGTATCTGTGCATGCATGAGGGTTAGGTTAGGGTTTAGGGTTACATTTAGGGTTAGGGTTAGGTTTAGGGGTGTTATCCTTAAGGTTAGGTTTAGGTTAAGGGCAAAATATATATTTGACTTTTTCTGTGAAAATCTGTCATGAACATGCCTTGATCATTGAAATGTTGTTCAACTCAGGTGAAGATGACTTGAAAATGAAACCCTTTTCTTCTGCTTGTATGGTTAGGATTTAGAGCATCGTTCATCGTTGTGCACAATGGACTTTTGTTGGTATGGCAAAAGATACCTGTGTGTGAATGACAGCAAACCTGTGTTTTCCATGGCGGTCCAGTGGAAATAATGTTCCCCTTAGATAGTTTTGTGTTACCCAGGACCTCCTTCATCAAAGCTTCTCTAGCTTTTGTTCTAAAAGCAGATTCACATTTACACTGATCCCCATAACACTCAATAGGTTTAGGGTTAGGGTTAGGTCTAGGGTTAAGGTTAGGTTTAGGGTTAAGATTAGGGTTGTGGTCAGGGATGGGATCTGTGTAAGTGTGAGGGTGAGGCTGAGGGTTAGGTTTAGGGTTAGGTAGGGTTAGGGTTAGGATTAGGGTTACAGTTATGGTTAGGGTTAGGGTTATGGTTACCATTTAGGATTAGGGTTAGCCTTATAGTTAGTGTTAGCATTTAGGGCTAGGGTTAGTGTTAGGGTTGGGTAGTGTTAGGGCTAGGGTTAGGATTAGGTTTAGGTTAGGGTTAGGATTAGGGTTAGGATTTAGGGGAGTCTTAAGTTTATGGTTAGGGTTAGGCTTAGACTTAGGTTGGGTGAAGGTTAGGGTTATGGTAGGGTGATTGTTAGGTTATGGTTAGGTTTATGGTTAGGGTTAGGTTCAGGGTTGTGTTCAGGGTTGGGATCAGTGCATGGATCATGGTTAGGTTAAGGTTAGGGTTTAGGGTTACTGTTAGGGTTAGGGTTAGGGTTACTGTTAGGGTTAGAGTTAGGTTATGAGTATGGGTAAGGTATGCTTAAGGTTATGTTTAGGTTCAGGTCAAATATATATCTGACTTTATCTGTGAAACTGTATCATGGACATTTCTGGGTCATTGAAATGTTCAACTCTGTTGAAGAAGACTTGAAAATGAAAGCCTTTTCTCCAGCTTGCATTGTTAGGTTTTACAGCAACATTCATCTTTGTGCACAATGACCTGTCATTGGTATGGCAAAAGTAACATTGTGTGAATGATGGCAATCTTGTGTTGTCCAAGGCGGACCAGTGGAAATAATTTTCCATTTAGATAGTTCCATGATACTTAGGGCCTCCTTCAACACAGCTTCCTTAGCTTTTGTTCTAGAAGCAGATTCACATTTACACTGATCACCATTACACTCAGTAGGGATAGAGTTATGGTTAGGGCTAGGGTTAGCTTTAAGTATAACATTAAGGTTAGGGTTGTTGCCACGGATGGGATCTATGTATTGATGATGGTTAGGGGTTTGGTTAGTGTTAGGGATTAGGGTTAGGTTTAGATTCATGTGAAGATTAGCGTTAGTGTTAGGGTTAGGATTAAGGGTTAGGGTTAGAGCTGAGGTTAGGGTTAGGGTTAGGTAGGGTAAGATTTACGTTATGTTTAAAGGTAGGGTTAGGTTTAGGGTTAGAGTTAAGTCCAAATATATATCTGACTTTCTCTGTGAAACTGTCATGAACATGCCTGGGTCTTTGAAAGCTTGTTCAGCTCTGTCAAAGAAGTCCTTGACATGAGTGCCTTTTCACCTGCTTGCATGGTTAGCAGCATTTATCCTTGGGCACAATGCTCTTTCCTTGGTATGGCAAAAGAAACATATGCATGTATGTCTGTAATAGTGTGTTGTCCAAGGTGGAACATTTGTCAGGGATGTTATCAGTGCATGGGTGAGGCTGAGGGTGAGGGCTAGGTTTAAGGTTAATGTTAGGGATTAGGTTTAGGGTAAGGTTTAGTGTTAGGTGGGGTTAGGTTTAGGGTTAAGTTTAGGGTTAGGTTAGGGTTAGGATTAGGGTGATGGTTCCCATTAGGGTTAGGGTGAGGGTTTAGGATTAGCGTTAGCCTTAAGGTTAGTGTTAGCAGTTAGGGCTAGGTTTAGGTTTAGGGTTAGAGTTAGTGTTAGGGTTGTTGTCAGGGATATGATCTGTGCATGAGTGAGTGTTAAGCTAGTGTTATGGTTAGGGTATAGTGTTAGGTTTATGATTAGGGTTAGGATTACTGTTAGGGTTATTGTTATGTAAGTGTTAGGGGTAAGGTTATGGTTATGGTTAGTTTTAGGGTTAGGTAGGGTTAAGTTTAGCATTAGGGTTACGGTTAGGTTTACTGTTCGGTTAGGGTTATGGTTAGGATTTAGGATTAGAGCTAGCCTTATGGTTAGTGTTACGGATAGTTAGGTTTAGGATTAGTGTTAGTTTTAGGGTAGGTCAGGGTTAGGTTTAGGGTTAGGATTTTGGTTTAAGATTAGGTTTATGTTTAGGGTTACAGTTAGAGTTAGGTTAGGTTAAGGTTAAGGTTAGGGTAAGGGTTAGGTTTACAATATGGTTAGGGTTTGGGGTAGTGTTAGGGTTAGGGTTGTGGTCAGGTATGTGATTTGTGCAAGTGTGAGGGGTGTGTGTGAGGGTTAGGGTTTTGGTTAGTATTAGGGATTAGGGTTAGGTTTATGTTTAGGCTTAGGTAGGGTTAAGGATAAGGTTAGGGTTAGTGTTAAGGTAGGGTTACAGTTAGGGGTAGGGTTATAGTTAACGTTTAGGATTAGGGTTAGCCTTTTGGTTAGTGTTAGCATTTAGTGCTAGTGTTAGGGTTAGGTAGTGTTATGTATAAGGTTAGGGTTAGGGTTAGGTTAGGGTTAGAATTAGGATTAGGATTTACGTTTAGGCTTAAGTTTAGGATTAAGGTTATGATTAGAGTTTGGTGGGTTAAGGTTAGGGTTAAGGTTAGGATTATAGTCTGGTTAGGGTTAGGGTTAGGGTTATGTCCAAATACATATGTGACTTCATCTGTTAAACACTGTCATCAACATGCCTGAGTCTTTGAAATCTTGTTCAACTCTGGGCAAGAAGTCTTGAAATGAGTGCCTCTTCACCTGCTGGCCTGGTTAGGTATTGCAGCAGCATTCATCCTTGTGCACAGTGCCATATCCTTGGCATGGCAAAAGAAACATGTGTGTGTATGTCTGTAATCCTATGTTGCCCAAGCTGGAACATTTGAAATAAAGCTCCTCTTAGATAATTTCGTATTACCTACAACCTCCTTCAACACAGCACCTTTAGCTTTTGTTCTAGAAGCAGTTCCACATTTATACTGATCCCCATTACCCTCAACAGTGTTAAGGTTAGGATTAGGGCTAGGGTTATGGTTAAGTTTACTGTTAGGTTTAGGGTTGTTGTCAGGGATGTTATCTGTGCATGGGTGAGGGTGAGGGTTAGGGTTTAGTTAGTGTTAGGGATTAGGTTTAGGGTTTAGGGTTAGGTATTGTTAGGGTTAGGGTTAGGTTTAGGGTTAAGTTAGGGTTAGGGATAGGGTTAAGTTTACCTTTAGGGTTAGGGTTAGGGTTTAGGATTAGTGTTGGCCTTAAGTTTAGTGTTAGGAGTTATGGCTAGGTTTAGGTTTAGGGTTAAGGGTTGTTGTCACGTGTAGGATCTGCGGATTGGTGAGTGTTAGATTAGGGTTATAGTTAGGGTACAGTGTTTAGGTTTACAGTTAGGGTTAGGATTACTGTTAGGGTTAGGGTTAGGCAATGTTTAGGGGTAAGTTTATTGTTAGGGTTAGGTTTAGGTTTAGGGCAAAATATATACCTATCTGTGAAACTCTGTCATGAACATACCTGGGTCATTGAAATCATCTTCAACTCGGAAGAAGAAGCCTTGAAAATGAATGCCTTTTCTCCTTCTTGCATGGTTAGGATTTACAGCAACATTATCCTTGTGCAAAATGGCCTTTCGTTGGTATGGCAAAAGAAACATGTGTGTGAATGATGGCAATCTTGTGTTGTCCAAGGCAGACCAGTTAAAATTATGTTCCCCTAAGATAGTTTTGTGTTACCTAGGACCTCCTTCTACACAACTTCTTTAGGTGTTTTTCTAGAAGAAGATTCACATTTACACTGATCTCTATTACACTCAATAGATTTGGGGTTAGGGTTAGTGCTAGGGTTAGGGTTAGGTTTAGGTTTAGGTTTAGGGTTGTGTTCAAGGAGGGATCTGTGCATGGGTGAGTATGAGGGTGAGGGTTACGGTTATGCTTAGTGTTAGGAATTAGGGTTAGGTTCAGTGTTGGGGTTAGGTAGGGTTAGGGATAGGTTTAGGGTTAGGGTTGAGGTTAGGGTTTGAGTAACGGTTCTGGTTAGTGTTATGGTTAGGGTTAGGGTTTAGGATTACGGTTAGCCTTATGGTTAGTGTTAATGTTAGGTAATGTGAGGGTTAGGATTAGGTTTAGGATTTAGGGTTAGGGTTAAGTTTAATGTTAGGGTTAGAGTTAGGTTGGGTTATGTTTAGGGTTAAGGTTATGGTTAGGGTTAGGTTGTAGTTAGGGTTATAGTTAGGGTTTAGTTTGGGGTTTTGGTCAGGGATGGGATCTGTACCTTTATGAGGGTTAGGTTAGGGTTTGAGTTAGGGTTTAAGGTTATGTGTAGTGTTGCAGTTTGATTTCCTGTTAGGGTTAGGGTTAGGTTAGGGTTAGGGGTGTGGTTATTGTTAGTGTTAGGTTTAGGGTTAGGGCAACATATGTGTCTGAATTTATCTGTGAAACTCTGTCATAAACATTCCTGGGCATTGAAACCTGTTCTGCTCTGTCAAAGAAGACTTGAAAATGAATGCTTTTTCTCCTCCTGGTATGTTTAGGATTTACTTCAGTATTCATCCTTGTGCACAATGCCCTTTCCCTGGTATGGCAAAGGAAATATGTTTGTGAATGGTGGCAATCCTTTGTTGTCCAAGCAGACCTGTTGAAATAATGTTCCCCTTGGATTGTTTCATGTTACCTAGGACCTCTTTCAACACAGTTTCTTTAGCTGTTGTTCTAGAAGCAAATTCACATTTACACAGATCCTCATTACACTCTGTAAGGTTAGGGTTAGGTTTCTGGCTAGGGTTAGGTTTAGGTTTAGGGTAAGGTTTAGGGTTGTGGTCAGGGATGTGTTCTGTGCAAGGGTGAGGGTGAGGGTTAGGGTTATGGTTAGTGTTAGGGATTAGGGCAAATTTTAGGTTTAGGATTAGGTAGGGTTGGGATCAGGGTTATGGTTATGGTTATGGTTAGTGTTCGTGTTAAGTTTAGGGTTGGGGTAGGTATGGGATCTATGCATGGGTGAACGTTAGGATGATGGTTAGGGTTAGGATTTAGGGTTACGTTTAGGGATAGGGTTAGGATTTGGGTTAGGTTATGGTTATGGTTAGGATTAAGGTTTGGGTTAGGGTTAGGTTTAGGGCTAGGGTCAGGTTAGGGTTAGGGCTAGGTTTAGGTTTAGGGTTAGGGTTAAGGTTGTGGTCATGAATGGGTTCTATGCATGGATAAGCATGATGTTGAGGGTTAGGATTATGGTTATTGTTAGGTATTAGGTTTAGGTTATCTTTAGGGTTAGGTAGGGTTAGGCTTAGGGTTAAGTTAAGGGTAGTGTTAGGTTTAGGGTTAGGGTTAGGGTTATGGTTAGGTTCAGCATTATGGTTAGGGTTTAGGATTAGGGTTAACTGTATGGTTAGTGTTAGGGGTTAGGGCTAGGGTTAATGATAGGGTTAGGATTAGTGTTAGTTTTAGGGTTAGGTTAGGGTTACGTTAAGAGCTAGGATTTAGGGTTACTAATAAGTTTAGGTTTAGGGTTATGGTTAGAGTTAGGTAGGTTAAGGTCAGGGTTAGGTTTAGATTAAGGTTAGGTTTCAGCTTAGTGTTAGGCTTTGGGTTTTGGTCAGGGATGGGATCTGTGCATGTGTATGGGTTAGGTAGTTTTAGCTTTAGGATTTAGGGTTAGCATCACGGTTAGTGTTAGGGTTAGGGGTAGTTTAGGTTTAGGGTTAGGGATAGGGTAAGACTTATGGTTTGTGTTAAGTGTTAGGACTAAGGTTAGGGTTAGGAATAGGTTTAGGTTTAGGTTAGTGTTAGGGTTAGGATATAGGTATTAGGGTTAGGGTTAGGGTTAGAGTTAGGCCAAATATATATTGACTTTATCTGTGAAAATCTGTCTTGAACATGCCTGGTCATTGAATTTGTTTTCACCTCTGTCGAAGAAGTCTTCAAAATGGATGCCTTTTCATTTGCTTGCATGGTTAGGTTTTACAGCAGCAATCATCCTTATGCTCACTGCCCTTTCATTGGTGTGGCAAAACAAACATGTTTGTGTATGTCTGTAATCCTCTGTTGTCAAAGGCAAAACATTTGAAATTTGAAAAAATGTTCCTATAAGATGATTTCATTTTACCTATGACCAACTTCAACATAGCTTCTTTAGCTTTTGTTCTAGAGGCAGGCCCCCATTTACACTGATCCCCATTGCACCCAATAGGGTTAGGGTTTGAGTTAGGGCCAGGCTTATTGTTAGGATTAGGGTTAGGTTTGCGATTAGTGATTAGTTTTAGTTTTAGATTTAGGGATAGGTAGTGTTAGGGTTAGGCTTTGGGTTAGGGTGAGGGTTAAGTTATGGTTAGGGTTAGGGTTAAGTTTTCAGTTAGGTTTAGGGTTGTGGTTAGGGTTTAAATTTAGGCTTAGCCTTATGGTTAGTATCAGGGGTTAGCCTTGGGTTAGTGTTAGTGGCAGGTAGGTTTAGTGTTAGTGTTAGTATTAGGTTAAGGGTAGGGTTAGGATTTAGCATTATGGTAAAGTTTAGGGTTAGGCTCAGTGTTAGTGTTAGGTAAGGTTAAGGTTAGTGTTAAGGTTATGGTTAGGGATAGGTTAAGGTTAGAGTTATGGGTATGATTAGTGTTAGGTTGTGGTCAGGGACGGGATCTGTTCATGGGTGAGGGTTAGGTTAGTGTTAGGTTTAGTGTTTAGGCTTAGGATTAGGGTTACTCTTAGGGTTACAGTTAGTTAAGGGTTATGGATAAGGTTATGGTTAGGGTTAGGGTTAGGTTTAGGTTAGGGCAAAATATATATTTGACTTTATCTGTGAAACTTTGTCATGAACCTGCCTGGAGCATTGAAATCTCATACAACTCTGTCCAAGTAGACTTGAAAATGAATGCCTTTTCTCCTGCTTGCATGGTTAGAATTTACAGTAACGTTCATCCTTGTGCATAATGGCTTGTCATTGGCATGAGGAAAGAAACATGTGTGTGAATGATGGCAATCCTGTGTTGTCCAAGGCGGAACATATGAAATAATGTTCTCCTTACATAGTTTCATATTACCTAGGACCTCTTTCGCCTGCAGCCTTAGCCCTGTGACATCCGATTCCGTCAGATCTCGGAAGCTAAGCAGGGCCAGGCCTGGTTAGTACCTGGATGGGAGACCGCCTGGGAACACCAGAAGCTATAGGCTTGGGAGAAGGACCTGGCAACCCCCTCCCAAAAATCAATCTGCCATTGAAAACCCTATGAACAGCAGAGAAGCACTGACAATAGTGTTTTGCCTGTTGTATAGAGGGTCACTATGAGTCGGATACCGACTTGATGGCACCAAAAACAACAACAACAATAGGACCTCTTTCAAAACAGCTTCCTTAAATTTTGTTCTAGAAGCAGATTCACATTTACACTGATCCCCATTATACTCAATAGTGTTAGGGTTATGGTTAGGGCTAGGGTTCGTGTTAGGTTTAGGGTTAGATTTAGGGTTGTGGTCATGGATGGTATCTGTGCATGGGTGAGGGCTAGGTTGAGGGTTATGGTTATGTTCAGTGTTAGGGATTAGGGTTAGGTTTAGTTTTAGGGTTAAGTAGGGTTAGGGTTAGGATTAAGTTAGGGTTAGTGTTAAGGTTAAGGTTATGGTTAGTGTTTAGAATTTGGGTTAGCCTTATGGTTAGTGTTAGGAGTTAGGGCTAGGGTTTGTGTTAGTGTGTGGTATGTTTAGGGTTAGGGTTAGGTTTAGGGTTAGATTAGGGTTAGTGTAAGGATATAGGGTAAGGGTTAAATTTAGGGTTGGGGTTAGTCTTTGAGTTAGGTAGGGTTAAGGTTAGTGTTAAGGTTAGGTTCAGGGTTAGGTTATGGTTAGGATTATGTGTGTTGTTGTTGTTGTTAGGTGCCGTCAAGGCGGAATCCAACTCATAGTGACCCTATGTACAACAGGTGAAACACTGTTGTCGGTGCTTCTCTACTATTCATAGGGTTTTTAATGGCAAATTTATTTTTGGGAGTGGGTTTCTGGGTCCTTCTCCAAGGGTTATGTGTAGGGTTAGTGTTATGGTTGTGGTCAGGAGTGGGATCTGTGCATGGGAGAGATTTAGGTTAGGGTTAGGGTTATGGTTTAGGATTATATTTAGGGTTAGGCTTAGGGTTACTGTTACGGTTAGGTTAGGATTAGGGGTAAAGTTATGGCTATGGTTATGATTATGGTTAGGGTAAGGTTTAGGTCCAAATATATATCTGACTTTATCTGTGAAACTCTGTCATGAACATGCCTGGGCGTTTCAAATATTGTTCAACTCTGTTGACAAAGTGTTCAAAATGAATGACTTTTAATCTACTTGCATGGTTAGGTTTAGGGTTAGGGTTAGGTTTAGGTTTAGGGTTACGGTTAGCTTTAGGATTTAGGGTTAGGCTTAAGTTTAGTGTTAGGGTTAGCGTTAGGTTTAGGGTTAGGGTCAGGGTTGTGGTCAGGGATGGGATCTGTGCATGTGTGAGGTTGAGGGTGAGGGTTAGATTTATTGTTATTATTATGGATTACTGTTAGGTTTTGGTTTAGGGTTAGGTAGTGTTAGGTTTAGGTTTAGGTTTAGGGTTAAGTTAGTGTTAAGTTTTGGGTTAGCATTATGGTTACTTTTATGGTTAGTTTTATGATTAGGGTCAACCTTTTGGTAAGTGTTTGGGTTAGGTCTAGGATTAGTGTTATTTGTATTTAGGATTAAATTTAAGGTTAGGTTTAGGGTTAGTTTAGCTTTAGTGTTAGTTTTTAGGGTTAGGATTAGATTTAAGTTTAGGATTATGATTAGGGTTAGGGGTAGGGTTGGGGTTAGGTTTAGGGATAGATTTTAGGATTAAGGTTAGCTTTATGGTGAGTGTTAGTAGTTAAGGCTCATATTAGTGTTAGTGTTAGGTAGGGTTATGTTTAGGTTTAGGTTAGGGTTAGGATTAGGAATATGGGAGAGGGTTTAATTTAGTTTTAGTGGTAGGGTTAGGGTTAGGGTTAGGGTTAGGTTTAGGCTTAGGTTTAGTGTTACTGTTTAGGGCTAGGGTTAAGGTTAGGATTAGGGTTAGGGTTAGGGTTAGGTTAGGGTTTGGTTTAGGATTTAGATTTAGAGGTAGTGTTAGTGTTAGTTTTAGGGTTAGGGCTAGGTAGGGATATGGTTAGGATTTGAGTTATATAGGGTTAAGGTTAGGGTTAGGGTTAGGGTTAGTGTAACAGTTAGTAATAGGTTAGGGTTAGGGTTTGGGTTAGGCTTATGGCTAGTGTTAAGAATTAGTGCTAAGGTTAGGGTTAGTCTAGGGTTAGGGTTAGGTTAGTATAAATGTTAGGATTTAGGTTTAAGATTAGATTTATTGTTACATTTAGGCTTAGAACTAAATGAGGTTAGGTTTAGAGTTAGGTTATGGTTAGGGTTAGAGTTAGAGTTAGGTCCACATATATATCTGACTTTCTCTGTGAAACCCTGTCAAGAACATGACTGGGTCAGTGAAATCTTGTTCAATTCTGTCAAAGAATTTTTCAAAATGAATACCTTTTCACCCGCTTGCATGGTTAGGTTTTACAACAGCATTAATCCTTGTGCACCATGCCCTTTCCTTGGTGTCTCAAAAGAAACATGTATGTGTATGTCTGCAATCCTGTGTTGTCCAAGGCAGAACATTTGAAATACAGTTCCTCTTAGACAATTTCATATGACCTACGACCTCCTTCAACACAGCTTCTTTACCTTTTCTTCTAGAAGCAGAACCACATTTACACAGATACCCATTACATTCAATAGCTTTAGTGATAGGCTTAGGGGTATGGTTAAGTTTAGGTTTAGGGTTGTGGTCATGGAGGGGATCTCAGCATTGGTGAGTGTGAGTGTGAGGGTTAGGGTTAGGGTTAGAATTAGGGATTAGGTTTAGGGTTAGATAGGGTCAGGCTTAGGGATAGGGTTAAGGTTAAGTTAGGGTTAGGTTTAGGGTTACAGTAATGGTTAGGGTTAGGGTTAGAGTTTAGGAAAAGGGTTAGCTTTGTGGTTAGTTTTAGGAGTTAGGCTTTGGGTTAGTGTTAGGGTAGGATGGTTAGGGTTAGGGTTAGGTTAGGTTTAGGTTTAGGTTTAGGATTTAGTGTTAGTGTTAAGTTTAGTGCTAGGGTTAGTGTTAGGGTTAGGGTTAAGGTTATGGTTAGTGTTATGATTAGGGTTAGCCTTATGGTTAGGTCTAGGGTTAGTGTTATGGGTAGGTAGGGCTAGGATTAGGGTTATTTTTAGGGTTTGGGTTATGGTTATGGTTAGGGTTATGGTTAGGATTAGCCTAATGATGAGTGTTAGGGTTTAGGGCTATAGTTACTGTTAATTTGAGGTGTGGTTAGGGTCAGGGTTAGGGTTAGAGTTTGGTCCACATATATATCTGACTATCTGTGAAACACTGTCATGAACATGCCTGAGTCCTTGAAATCTTGTTCAACTCTGTTGAAGAAGTCTTCCAAATGAATGTCTTTTCATCTGCTTGCATGGTTAGGGATAAGGGTTAGGGATAAGGATAGGGTTAGGGTTAGGATTACTTTATGGTTAGAGTTAGGGTTAGGGTAGTGGTTTAGCCTTATGGTTAGTGTTAGTCATTATGGTTAGGTTTAGTGTTAGGGTTTGGTAGGGTTGTTGTTGTTGTTGTTAGATGCTGTCGAGTCAGTATCCGACTCATAGCGACCCTCATATGGTTTTCAATGGCTGATTATTTTGGGATTGCCTTGGGAGTGGATTGCCAGGTCCTTCACCCATTTTTGCGGTGCTGGGAATTGAACTCAGGACCTCAGAGACTGCAGCACAGTGCTCTACTGACTGAGCTAAATCCAAGCCCTAGCTAGGGTTAGGGAGAGGGTAATGTTAGGGTTATGGTTAGGTTTAGGATTAGGGTTAGGCTTAAGTTTAAGTTTAGGGTTAGCATGAGGGTTATGGTTAAGGTTAATTTTAGCCTTAGGGTTAAGTTGTGGCCCAGGATGGGATCTGTGCATGGGTGAGGTTGAGGTTTAGGGTTAGGGTTACCGTTAGTGTTAGGGATTAGTGTTAGGTTTAGGTTTAGGTTTAGGTAGGGTTAGGTTTGGGTTAGGGTTATGGTTACGTTAGGGTTAAGGTAGGGTTATGGTTAGTGTTATGATTAGAGTTAGCCATACGGTTAATGTTAGGGGTTTGGTCAAGGTTTACTATTATGGGTAGGTAGCTTTAGAGTTATGGATAGGTTTAGGGTTAGGGATAGGGTTAGGATACAGGGTTAGGTTTAGGGTTAGGGTTAGATTAGGGTTAGGTTTAAGATTTAGGGTTAAGTTTACTGTTAGGGTTAGGGTTAGTGTTAGAGTTAGGTCCAAATATATATCTGACTTTATCTGTGAAACTCTTTCATGAACATGCCTGGTCATTGAAATCTTGTTCAACTCTGTTGAAGAAGTCTTCAAAATGAACGTGTCCTCACCTGCTTGTATGTTTAGGGTTAGGATTTGGGTTGGGTTTAGGGTTAGAGTTAGGGTTGTGTTCAGGGATGTGATCTGTTCATGGATGAGGGTGAAGGTGAGGGTTACAGTTATGTTTAATGTTAGGGATTAGGGTTAGGTTTAGGTCTAGGGTTAGGTAGGGTTAAGGTTAGTGTTAGGGTTAACGTTAAGTTAGGGTTAGGGTTAGGGTTATGGTTAGTGTTTAGGACTAGGGTTAGCCTTGTAGTTAGTGTTAGGGATTAGGGCTATGGTTAGCATTAGTGTTAGGTAGGGTTAGGTTTAGGGTTAGGGTTAGGTTAGGTTTACTGTTAGGATTTAGCATTATGGTTAAATTACGGTGAGGGTTAGGGTTTGAGTTAGGTAGGGTTAAGGTTAGTGTTAATGTTAGGTTTAGGGTTAGGTTATGGTTAGGGTTATGTGTAGGGTTAGTGTTATGGTTATTGCAAGGGATGGAATCTGTGTGTTGGTGAGGTTTAGGTTAGGATTAGGGTTATGGCTTAGGGTTACCTTTAGGGTTAGTCTTAGAGTTACTGTTTGATGTAGGGTTAGGTTAGGATTAGTGTTAAGGTTATGGTTAGGGGTAGATTTAGGTTAGGGTAAAATATATATCTGACTTTTTCTGTGAAACTGTCATGAACGTGCCTGGGTCACTGAAATCTTGTTCAACTCTGTCGAAGAAGCCTTGAATTAATGCCTTTTCTCCTGCTATCATGGATAGGATTGACAGCAATATTCATCCATTTGTACAATGGTCTGTCGGTGGTATGGCAAAAAAAGCATGTGTGTGAATGACGGCAATCCTGTGTTGTCCAAGTCAGAACAGTTGAAACAATGTTCCCCTTAGAGAGTTTCGGGTTACCTAGGACCTTGTTCAACACAGCTTCTTTAACTTTTGTTCTAGAGGTAGATTCACATTTACACTGATCCCAATTACATTCAATAGGTTTAGGATTAGGGTTAGGGCTAGGGTTAGGGTTAGGTTTAGGGTTAGGGTTTTGGTTGTGGTCAGGGGTGGGATTTGTGCATGGGTGGGGTGAGGGTGTGAATTAGGGTTATGGTTAGTGTAAGGGATTAGGGTTAGGTTTATGTAGGGTTAGGGTTAGGGTTAAGTTACTCTTATGGTTAGGGATAGGGTTAAGTTTAGGGTTATGTTTATGGGTAGCCTTATGGTTAGTGTTAGGAGTTTGGAGTAGAGTTAGGTTAAGGTCTAGGTTTAGGGTTGTTGTCAAGGATAGGATGTGTCCATGGGTGATGGTTCGGTTAGGGTTATGGTTAGGGGTTAGGGTTATGTTTAGGGTTAGGGCTAGGGATACTGTTAGGGTTAGGGTTATTTTAGGGTTAGGGGTAAGGTTATGGTTAGGGTTAGAGTTAGGTTTAGGGCAAAATATATGTCTGACTTTATTTGTGAAACTCTGTCATGAACATACCTGTGTCATTGAAATCTTGTTCAACTCTGTAGAAGAACTCTTCAAAATGAATCCCTTTTCACCTGCTTGCATGGTTAGGTTTTGCAGCAGCATTCATTCTCGTGCACAATGCCCTTTCCTTGGTATGGCAAAAGAAACGTATGTGCATGTCTGTAATCCTGTCATCCTGCAGAACATTTGAAATAATGTTCTTCTTAGATAATTTCGTGTTACCTACGACCTCCTTCAACACACCTTCTTTCGCTTTTGTTCTAAAAGTAGATCCACATTTACACTGATCCCCATTACACTCAATAGGGTTAGGGGTAGGGTTAGGGCAATGGTTAGGGTTAGGTTTAAGGTAGTTTTAGGGTTGTGGTCAGGGATGGGATCTGTGCATGTTTGATTGTAAGGGTTAGGATTAGGGTTATGGTTAGTGTTAAGGATTAGGTTTAGGGTTAGGTTTAGTGTTAGGGTTAGAGTTAGGGTTAGGGTTAGGGTTAATTTAGGGATATGGTTAGAGCTTCAGTTACAATTAGGGTTGGGGTTAGGGTTTAGGATTACTGTTAGACTTATGGTTAGTTTTAGGAGTGAGGGTTAGTGTTAGTGTTATGGTAAGATAGGGTTAGGGTTAGTGTTGTTGTTGTTAGGTGCCGTCAAATCGGTATCTGACTCATAGCAACCCTCTGTACAACAGGGGAAACACTATTGTCAGTGCTTCTCTGCCGTTCATAGGGTTTTCAATGGCTGATTGATTTTTTTGGGGAGGGGGTTGCCAGGTCCTTCTCCCAAGCCTACAGCTTCTGGTGTTGCCAGGCGGTCTCCCATCCAGGTACTAACCAGGCCCGATCCTGCTTAGCTTCCGAGATCTGATGGGATCGGATGCCACAGGGCTACCTCTGCAGGCAGGGTTAGTGTTAGTTTAGGGTTAAAGTTAGGGATAGGATTAGGGTTTGGGCTAAGTTTAGTGTTAAAGTTAGAGGTAGGGTTAGGGTTAGGCATATGGTTAGTGTTAGATGTTAGGGCTAGGGCTAGGGTTTGATTAGGGTTGGTTATTTTTAGTGTCAGTGTTAAGGTCAGGGTTAGGTTTAGGTTTAGGTTTAGGGTTAGTATTAGGGTTAGGGTTTAGGGTTAGGAGAAGGTTGAGTTTTAGGATTAGGGTTAGATAGGGTAAGGTTAGGGACAGGGTTATGGTTAGGGTTAGGGTTAGGTTAGCGTTAGTGCTATGGTTAGGATTTAAGGTTAGAATAAGGTTTAGGTTTAGGGTTATGGTTAGAATTAGATAGGGTTAATATTAGGGTTAGGTTTAGGTTATTGTTAGGGTTAGGTTTAGGGTTAGGTTAGCTTTTTGGTCAGGGATGGGATGTGTGCAGTGTTGTGGGTTAGGTTAGGGCTAGGTTTAGGATTAAGGGTTAGGATTAAGATTAGTGTTAGTGTTAGAATTAGGTAGAGTTAGAATTAGGTCCAAATATATATATATATATCTGACTTTATCTGTGAAACTCTGTCATGAACTTACCTGGGTGTTTGAAATCTTGTTCAACTCTGTCAACAAAGTCTTCAAAATGAATGTCTTTTCGCCTGCTTGCATGGTTCAAGTTATGGATAGGGTTAGCTTTGGGTTAGGTTAGGGTTAGTGTTAGGATTAGGGTTAGGCTTATGTTTAGGGTTATGGTTAGCATTAGGGTTAGTCTTAGGTTTAGGGTAGGTCAGGGTTGTGGTCAGGGATGGGATCTGTGCATGGGTGAGGTGAGTGTGAGAGTTAGAGTTATGATTAGTGTTAGGGATTAGGGTTAAGTTTAGGTTTAGTGTTAGGTAGGGTTTGGTTTAGAGTTAGGGCTTAGTTAGTGTTAGGTTTAGGGTTAGGGTTATGGTTACGTTGACGGTTAGCATTATGGTTAGTGTTAACCTTATAGTTAGTGTTAGGGGTTAGTCTAGGGTTAGGGTTAGGGTTAGGTGAAGGTTTAGGTTAGGTTTAGCATTAGGATTTAGGGTTAGCATTAGGTTTAAGGTTAGGATTATGGTTAGGGTTAGGTTTAGGGTTGGGGTTAGGTTTAGGGATAGATTTTAGGATTAGGGTTAGCCTTACGGTTAGTGTTAGGAGTCAGAGCTCGTGTTAGTGTTAGGGTTAGGTAGGGTTATGTTTAGGTTTAGGTTAGGGTTAGGGTTAGGATTTAGGTGAG
>VMDO01034822.1:0-16626 GCA_007922755.1 Pedetes capensis
CCTATACATGGGACAGAGGACTAATTTCCAGAATTTACAAAGAACTCAAGAAAGTAAGCTGGGTGTGGTGGCGCATGCCTGTAATCCCAGTGGCTAAGGAGGCAGAGGCAGGAGGATTGTAAGTTTAAGACCAGAGGCAGTCTGGGTAGTTTAGTGAGACCCTGTCTCAAAAAGTAAAAAAAAAAAAAAAAAAAAAAAAGGATTGGAGTGGGCAGCTCAGTGGTACTGTACTTGCAAAGCATGGAATTCTGAGGCCCTGCGTTCAACACCCAGTACTACACAAATACACACACACAAATAAACAAATAAACAAATAAATAAATAAATAAAATAAAACAAAACCAGCTCAAGAAAGCAATTCTGGAGAAATCAAATAACCCAATACACAAGTGGGCAAGAACAGACAATTCTCAAATGAAGAACCTCCTAAGGCCATGAAACACATGAAAAAATGCTCAATATCCCTAGCCATTAGGGAAATGCAAATCAAAACAACTCTGAGATTCTACCTACCCCAGTAAGAATGGCCAAGATCAATAAAACAAATAACAACAAATGCTGGTGAGGTTGTGGAGAAAAGGGAACCCTCTTACACTGCTGGTGGAGCTGAAATTGGTTCAACCACTTTGGAAGTCAATATGGAGGTACCTTAGAAAACTAAAAATAGATCTGCCATATGACCCAGAAGTCACTCTTCTATCTGGGGTTTACACATTGCTTGAAGACCAGTCAGCAAGCGTATTTTTTTCACTCATTTCTATCACCTTTACACAAGGCACACATATTTCCATGTCTAGTCCCCACCTCTTCTGTCTTTCAGTTCTGCTGAGATTCACCGCCAGATATCTGGTTAAAAACTTTCTCTGACATGGATACAACTTCCTTATCTTTTTTTTTCATAAAACAAAGTCCCTAACTCTTTTGACAGGACTTGGTATCTCTATTTTGCCTTATCTCCTAAAACAGTTATTCTCTGGAATATAAATTTTGGCAGTTAATTAATTTCTGTTATATAGGTTTTATACATAATTTAAACTTGTAATTTTTATCTTGGCAATGATTTGGACAACTTGAGGGCGGGAAACAGAGCCCATTCTTCCCCTATTCCCCTGGTCATAGCAGCAGTGTTAAGTTCAGAGGGGGTATTCAATACATGCTTTGAGTTAAAATTGGATAAAACAAGATTCTACTCTTGATGCACCATCCTTCTTCCCAATATGCATGAGCAACTGTTTCAAATATAAAAGACACCATTGTAACAGTAATGTCTCACTGAATTCCCTTCTCTTTATTCAGCTCATCCTATTTCCCTGGTTCTATCCTGTTGTCCTTCAAAGGATATCTCTGAAATGAGGAAACAGTACAACCTCCTGACATACCCATGTTACCAGAGTTTAGGATGAAGCCCCAGTTCCCAAAATGAGGCTCAGCTACCCATCCCTGATATGCAGAATAGACAAGTCATGAAGAAAAGCAGAAAAAGGAGACTTAATTGATGTGCGTATTGGTAAAGGAATCTGTGACCCAAGTCCATCTTCGGGGATTTCCCTGAGCTGTAGGTTTAAGGAGGGTTGGGGTAGGTGTGCATAATTAAGGCATCTTGCTCAGAGGGGGATCCCAGTTCTGGTATTTTGGGGTGACTCAGGAAGCAGTTATTGCTGTCTGCTGTCATGGCTGGAGGGGTTACTTGCAGTCTTTGTCAAAGAGATGTTGATTAAAGTTTTCTGGGTCCAAAGTGGCTGCAGGTTTAGGAGAAATGTTGGAGACCTACATATGCTTGTTGGGGGCCTGGAACAGGACGCTTGGGGATCCAAACGAGGATTCAGTGCTTTTTAGTAAAGCCAGTTGATAAGTCTATAAGCTACCACTTCAGACCCATTTTCAACCCTTGCAGTTGAAAGAACGCCCTTCACCCTACAATGCTCCTAGAAACAAAATCATAGACAAAGGGCTCTTGGAGCTGAAAAAGAATAATCTTCCCAAATATCCATCCCTCTCACAGAGTCCCTGTGGGTTGCCTGTGGGGACTTGGTGACATGCAAGGCTCCTTCCAAGTCACACAGAAAAGGAACAGGCCTGTAAATTTGCATTTCCCAGTGAGCCAGTATGAATGCCTTGGCTCTGGGTGATTCAATAACTTTATGCCCTTGAGCAAGGCGTTGAGCCAAAGTGGGTTTCTGTACCTCATCTGGGTTCTGAAGTCAAAGTTATGATAAATGATGCCAAGTTTTGCAAATTGTAACTGGACAATCAGGTTCTTAACCTGCTGCTTTATTCTGCCTGCACTTTAAATGAAATTTAGGAAGTTTAAGAAAATTAGTGAAGGAAAAATGGATTTATTTACAGTTTGGCCAAATGAGAAAAAAAAGTTCTAAAAATTCTCTTTGGCTTTCCAGAGCAGTGTTTCATCTTTTATAGAAGAACTGAAATAAAATCTGAAACAAATGCCAGGAGCTATGTTGATTTAACTACTAGCCAGGTTATCTAGAAGTGTTGAAGCCTTTGTTGTTGTCAGGTGCCACCAAGTCGGGTTCAACTCACAGCAACCCTATGTACAACAGATGAAAGACTCCTCAACACTGTGCCATGCCCAGTACTAGGTCAGTGCTTCTCTGCTATTCAAAGGGTTTTCAATGGCGGGTTGTTTGAGAGTGGGTGGCTGAATCCTTCTCCAATTATTGTGATCCTAGTGTTTGAACCACGTGTAATCATACCCCTGTGGCATCCGATCCTGTCAGATCTCGGAAGCTAAGCAGGGTCAGGCCTGGTTAGTCCTTGGATAGGAGACCACCTGGGAACACCAGGTGCTGTAGGCTTAAGAGATGACCCAGCAACCCAGTCTCAAAAAACAATCCGCCATTGAAAACCCTATGAACAGCAGAGAAGCAAAGACAATAGTGTTTCACCTGTCGTATGCTGGGTCACTATGAGCAGGATACCGACTCGACGACACCTAACAACAACAACAACAACAAAGGGTTTGAACCCAGGACCCCAGAGAGCACAGAGTGGCACTCTACTAGCTGAGCTAAAGCCCAGCTCTGTCAAAGTCTTTAGGGAGGGAGATCCACCTCCCAGAGCCAACACTTAGGTTTCCAACATGGGATCTGTTGTGGAATTTCCATTCCTTCAGGGTGGATCCTAGCAAGGCAGCTTTATGGGACCTCAGGCCTTCTCTGTCAACCTATAGGACTTTCTCTTCTGCCATGCCCCAAGCAGGGGTAAGAGAGGCGAGGGAGAACAGCATTCAGGCCATTGTGGTGCTGCACAGCACCAAGCAGAAGGGTTCCATTTACAGGATTACAGAAGGAGAGGCAGTTGGACCCCAAAGACCTGGAACAATTAATCTGCTGAAAGACTCTCTCAGTGGTAGGCAGAAAACAAAAACAAATAAGAGTTATCAATTATTGACCTCTTACTGTATATTAGGCTATTACCCATTGATTTCTAGTTAATGACCACAAACGTCTTACAGTTGACATTAATCAGTACCCCCGTAGCCCTATGGCATCTGATCCCGTCAGATCTCAGAAGCTAAGCAGGATCGGGCCTGGTTAGTACTTGTATGGGAGACCACCTGTGAACACCAGGTGCTGCAGGTTTGGGAGAAGGACCTGGCAACCTACTCCCCAAAATTAATCTGCCATTGAAAACCCTATAAACAGCAGAGAAGCACTGACAATAGTGTTTCACCTATTGTACGTAGGGTTGCTATGAGTGGAATACCAACTCGAAGGCACCTAACAACAACAACAACAACAACAACAGCATTTTGTCAACAAAAGTAAACTTTCCCACAGAGAATACCACTGTTCAGTGGCAGTGTCTGAACTTGGCTATCCTATGCAACTTCTAAGCTCTCTTTCTCTAACTCTTTATGACACTTCATGCTATTGTAGAAGAGAAAAAAATAATTTTCTCTCTACCCTTCCAAGTTCTTACCTGGGACCCCTGTCAGGAAAAATAGATTAACAAGAGAAAACAGATGGAAGTTTATTAATGTACAAATTTCATAGATATGTGGGAGAAAAGTAAGGGAAAGAGGAACTCCAAAAAGCAGCTTAGCACTCTAACTTATATAGCCTCTTCCACACAGAGCAATATTCTCTCATTTTTCCCCTCAGCCCTGGGGGACTGAATTCAGGACCTCCTGCATGCTAGGCAAGTGCTCCTCCACTGAGCCACATCCTCAGCTTTTTATTTTCTTTTTCCTTAAGTTTTGAGACAGGGTCTTGCTAAGTTTCACAGGCTCTGGGCTCAAATTTGTGATTCTCTTGCCTCTGTCATCTGAGTCACTGGTATTATAGAGATGCACCAGAGCTCCTGGCCAGAAAAAGCAGGGGTTTTTTTGTTGTTGTTGTTCCTTTTTTTTTTTTTTAAGAGAAGTGACAATACAAAAGAAAAGGACCTTGAATCTCCCAAGATGTCAAATTTGGGGAAGATAAATATATGGGAAACTTATAATAGCTAAAGTCTAGTTACTAAAGTCTGTTATGAAGATTTATCTGGTACCAGCTGTCGGCTGATAAAAAGTCTAAAATCATTTTGTTTATTCCTGGTAGAACTATAAATTTATGCCCTGCTTTTAGGCAATTAGGGGGAGGCAGAGAGCTTTTCTTATATTTGCTACTTATCAGTTCCCTCTAGCTCCAAATAATCCTGATGCCAAAGTGGCCTCTTTTGGGTTGGTATATTCTTCTACCTTTCGCTATAGATGACCCATTCACAGAGAAGTTGCCACATGCCAAGCGTGATAAGACGTTCTAGCCAGCAGGCTGAATAGAATGGAATGGTTGAGTCCTGGTCGTTGCTGGTCAAGGGAGGGCAGGGTATGTAAAACCTGAGAGGAAGAAGTTTGCTAGCTCAGACGGGCTTCCTTCCAAAAGAAGAGAAATGAGAACCATTTTACGCATCCACTTCTGAGATAGATAGCTAGGAGCATAGCCACTTTGTCACAAGAGTTTTAATTAGTTTTAAAATAATCTTGAACATGGGCTTGGCTTCTTCTGATGGAGAATAGCTGGAGCTTATACAGCAGGTGCCTAAGAGGGTATGGAGGAAGAGAGCGAGGCCACCTCTTCACTTCTGCGTGGTAACTGTAGCTTGAACACTTTGCTTCTCTTGACAAAATGGCCATGTATTTTGATATTTTAAAATACAGACTCTTTTAATGTCCTGTTGCTTCATTTCATATGCATTTTAATAGAGGTATTTAACTTGGTTCTTGCCTCTTAATGGGAATTAATCCCACAGGGCAAACACTTTGCTGGATAGGGAAACTAATAAGATAAAATGACGGAATAGAAAATGAAGGCTGTCTTGATCAAGACTTGTTGGAAGGAACTGGCTCCCTGAGAAAAACCTCTTCTGGCATCGGGCAGCAGTACCTATGGCTCATGGGATGTCTTCACCACATAAAAAAAAAATAATGAGACAGAAGTGTGGTTTGTGTAGACGAGCATTTTGAAGTGATTTCATGAGATTCAACAAAGAATCCTTGGCAGATGAAGCCAATTTTGTTTGAAAGGATGTTGAAGGTGGACAGTAATCTTACTCAGGCAGTGAATTTAGATAATGGAGATTGAATATTAATTTATGTCCTGATATGGATCTAGGGATTGCAGGTTACACAAACCACTTTTTTAGAGGGATGAAAATTCTCCTCTGTAAACCTAAACAACTTGGTGAACTGAAAGAAATCCAATGTTTAAGGTTGGGGAATGAATGCTAGAGATAGAGAATTATTGTTGTTAGCTGCTGTTGAGTTGGGTTCGACTCATAGCAACCCTATGTACAACAAATGAAACACTCCCTGACACTGTGCCATGCCCAGCACCATGTCAGTGCTTCTGTGCTATTCACAGGGTTTTCAATGGCTGACCATTTTGGGAGTGGGCTGCCAAATCCTTCTCTCAAGCCTACAGCACCCAGTATTCCCAGGTTGTCTCCCATCCAAGGACTAACCAATCCTGACTCTGCTTAGCTTCTGAGATAAAGAATTATAAATGAACAAATCCTGGAGTATTTGTCTACCAGATGTAATCCAAAAATGTGATGAATGTTTAAATTTTTTAAAAAATACAGTAAAAGACACATTGTCATTAATTCCCCTCAAAATACTCCTCTTGGCTTTGAACACACTTATCCCATCATTCCTGCCACTTTCTGAAGCAGTTCTGGAAGTTCTCTTTTGTTACTGTGTTTAGCTGCATTGTTGTGGCTGCCTGGATGTCCTGAATTGATTCAGCATGCTTACTTTTCATGGCCATCTTGACTTTGGGGAAGAGGCAGAAGTCATACAGTGACAGATCCAGTGAATGAGGTGGATGAGGACACACCAAAACATTTACTTAGCAGAAATTGCCTACCAGCAACATTCTTCTTGATCCATGATTTAGGGCCACTTTCAAGCACATCTTCTCTCAACTGTCACTCAACATCACTGCAGCAAACAAATTGAAATTTGTCACATGCTGTTACTGAGGTTTGATGGCCGCTTGCCCCTTTCCATACTGAAGGTCTCTGGCTTTCCATTGGATGGTACTTGGCAAAAGCATTCACCATATTTTTTGATCATACCACATAGAAAAGAAAGAATTGCAAGTGGGAACCAAAGTGTTAGAAACTGTAGTGCTTATCAAATATCCAATAAATATCCACCCATTGCTGTTATTTCCCAGTGGGGCAATGTGACTGGCCAATGGGACATGTCAGAAAGGGACACCAACTCCTTCCACATAACTCTCTCCCATTCCCACTTTTGCCATGTCTTGAGCCCCACTTTCCTGCCATGACCATCTTAGAGGCCACATGTTTAGAACAGCATTGCTCCAGGATGGAAGAGACTCACCAGATAAATAGTGAGCTTTGCTCATGGTAATAAATTAACATTTTCTGGATTAAGCCACTAACATTTTGGGATTTTCTGTTGCAGCGAAAGAAGCTTACCTTGGTTGATACATAACTACTTGATTCTGGATTTTCTGAATTTAGTGTAAGTGTTAGTGTGAATATTGCTCTCCTGCTGTCATGGAAGAAGATGAGATACAGAAGGAATGATTATGATCAGACAGATACTAGAAAAACCAGACTGCCTTAGTTTTGACACATGAAAATTATCAACACTCATGGACAACTCTGCATTATCTCTACTCAAGGACAATTAGTAAGTCTGATTTTTAATACTATTACACCATATGGTGTATATATATTAAAAGCATTTTCTCTTGGTGGTTTAAATGAAGTTCAGCTAGTGGCCTAGAGGTGACCAGATTGTGTTGTGACAATTTTTTCCATCTGATAATTCTAGGATGAAAACATGTTCCATCTGTGTACCTCCAGGATTTAACCAACAGGACACTTATCTACGTCCCTTTTTTGACAAAAAAAGAAGGAAAAAGAAAAAATGAAAAGAAAGAAGAAAAACAGAAAGAAAGAAAAGAAAAAAGAAAAAAAGCAGCATTTGTAGCTGAATAGGAACCAAAACTCCAAAGAATGTCTGGGTAATGGCCTTGGCTCATCTCATAGCATTTTTTGTCTGCCCCTTAGGCAAGCCATTCATCATCACAATCTCGCCAGTGAATCACAGGGATCACACATTGCTACAAATCCTGCCTTTCAGCATGCCCAGAATGAACCATTACACTTCAACCCAGTATGAAATAATCCCAGTGAGACCGGCTGACCTGTTGGAGAGAGCCCAGATAGCACGACACACACAGTGCATCTTGCAGTGGGTGATCTGTCAAAAACAATAAAGACGGGTATAAAAACAAGCCACAAGTTATTGATCTGCTATATTCCAGTTGCTTCGAAAATAAGTGGATTTCACTTTTGCCCTTTAATTTCTCTATCTTAATCACATTCTGTCAAGACTAGAGCACATATATTATGCAGCAAAAGGTCAAGAATACCCTTGGGTATTGCCTGACCCAACACTAAGATGTGTCCCAGACACTGGCCACATGTGTACAAAACTGCTCACACATAGAGCTCTGGGAACTGGAAGACCAGCCAGAGAAATATAGTTTGGTGAAGCATGAGTCTCTAAGGCAAATTTATACCCCAAGACATGGAAAAAACTCATTAGTAGAAATACTCCAGTTTTAGTTAGCCTCCTTTTCACTTAAACTCTAGATCCAAACTAGAGTGGAGTGCTTTCTGGAATTTCTTGGGAAACTTGGACTGATTTCTGATGGCCCTTTTGGGTAGAAGACCCACCTGATAAATCTAACATATTATGATTCCTTCTGTTCCAGTAACATGGTATAAAGCCTTCATAATCCCAGGGAAATATTTGGTACAGTATCTATCATGTTTTTGGTTAATTTCAATGTAAACAGATGTCCATCTTCTATGGACAGACAGGCCTTTTGAGCATAATTCATGCCTTTGTTGTTATTGTTGTTAGGTGCCATCAAGTCAGTATCCAACTCATAGAAACACCTATGTACAATAGGCATAACACTGTTGTCAGTGCTTCTCTGATGTTCATAGGGTTTTCAATGGCAGATTGGTTTTTGGAAGTGGGTTGCCTACAGCACCTGGTGTTCCCAGGTGGTCTCCCATCCAAGTACTAACCAGGCCTGACCCTGCTTAGCTTCTGAGATCTGACGGGATCAGATGCCACAGGACTACGGCTGCAGGCAATTCATGCCTTTAGGGAGAAAAAAGTGAGTTACCCTACCAGGGATTTATTGTTTCCAACACTGTGTTATTGTGGGCATATTTTTCAGCCAGCCAGAGCAACAAGAACACTTAGGCCTTCTGAGAAGGCTGGTAACTAATCTTTACCTACTGGGCACCTCCTGATACTGCCCAGGCATTCACAAAAGGTCACAGCACATACAGCCAGTGGTTGATGGGCTGGAAAGGCCATCACAAAATTTTCATAAATGCCTCTGCTCAAAAAGCAGGAATGTTGAAAAAAAAAACTGTATTTACCATCTCAGACGACCTTATCAATTCTGAATTGTTTTTTGGAATCCTGTTGTTTCCTTGGACTGCCATGTCATGTCAGAAGGTTTTTGTTTGTATGTTTGTTGTACCAAAAATTGGTAATTATGAAATCTATACCCTAGAGGAGTGCATCTCAATCAATGCTACACAGAAGCAGCACCTGGAGAACTTGTTAACAGACAGACTCCAGAGGTGGGGCTAGAGACCTGGCGTTTCTAACAAGCAAACCAGTGATGCCACTGCTGATGGGGACCATATTTTCAGTCGCATTGTCTTGCAGGTCAGTATGCAGAGCACACATATTCTCAAACCAAAAGGCACAAAAAAAACATGTTTTGCATGAAAGGCAACAGAGAAGATGCAGTTGGGGCCCCTGAACATTAAAATTTCAGCCTATGTCAGAGATTTACAGACACATTAAGGACGTCTATTTGAAAACACAGGATGTCTGTTTCCCTGAACTGCACGCCACTTTCCCAAATGGTCTAATTAGTTCCATTTTGGAAACATGTGACAGAGAAAGAAGATTCCTTCATTTCTCACTTATCAGCATAGCAAAATCCCAAGGAGGGGGAAAAAAAAAGAATACACAACATCGTGTAGACGATTGCCACCAAGCAATGTTAGCATATCCTCCTTCCTGATCCCCCTCCCAGGTCCTGGCAAGGATTTTGCAGTATTGTGGTGGGCTCAAGAGAAGAGGAGGCTCAAGCTGGGCGCAGTGGTGCATGCCTGTAATCCCAGTGGATTGGGAGGAGGAGGCGGGAGGATCACAAGTTCGAGACCAGAGGCAGTCTGCATAACTTAGTGAGACTGTCTCAAAAGGTAAAAAAAATGGACTGGGGGTGCAACTCAGTGGTCTAGCACTTGCAGAGCATGCAAGCAAAAGGCTCTGGGTTCAACCCCAGTACCAAAAAGAAAAAAAAAGAGGAGGCTCCTGGCCCTTGTCCTGAATAAGGTTCCCATCTACTGGAAAGAAAATAATTTGAAAAGAAGAGACTTAGTCTTTGATGGTACAGCCGCTGCCCCCGAGACAGGCTCATAGCATCTAGCATAAATATTTTTAAGGCAAGGGCAAAGATACCAACTAATTCACAGTGTGGCACAGTGGGACTGTTTCCCAGGGTGTCAAAGAGTTGTTAATAAGGCTGGGGTGATCCTGTCCCAAGCAGCTATTCTATTTCCTCTGGGGACTAGGGATTATCCCTTCATTTCTCTTAATTACTCAACAGTGTTAACTCAATCAATGAAATTAATGGCATTCAAATTGTAGAGCCACCACTGAAATGAAAAGAATACATTTCGAAGTCTTCTTCCTCTCACCTGTTGTTGTTGTTAGATGCCGCCGAGTCTGTATCTGACTCATAGCAATCCTACGTACAACAGGCAATTGTCAGTGCTTCTCTGCTGTTTATAGGGTTTTCAATGGTGGATTGATTTTGGGGAGTGGGTTGCCACATCCATCTCCCAAGTCTGCAGCACCTGGTGTTCCCAGGTGGTCTCCCATCCAAGTACTAACCAGGCCTGACCCTGCTCAGCTTCCAAGATCTGACGGCATCAGATGCCACAGGGCTATGACTGCAGGCTTCTCCCACCTAGGCCTAATAAAACTCTACAAACTCATATTTGGTTTTTGGTTTCTTATCCTTCTTCAGAAGTTTGCGGTGTTCCCATCCTATAGGGGGCCCACAGCTGGTCAGGTGTCTGAGTCATTCTGTGTTGCCTGTCACTGGCTTCCTGCACAGTAGTGGGGTTAAGCTGGTCCTTCTTCTTTCTCATATCTGCCTCTTCCAGGTTTTTCCTAGTGACTATATTTTGCCTGGGGCCAAAATTTAGCTCAGTTGGTAGAGCCCCACTCTGCAGTCCCTGAGGTCCCAATTTCAATTCCCAGCACCACAAACATGAGAGAAGGACATGGCAGTCCACTCCTGTGGCAATCCACTCCCAAGGCAATCCCTAAAAAATCAGCCATTGAAAACCCTATAAGGGTCGCTATGAGTGGGACATGACTCAATGGCACCTAACAATAACAATAACATATTTTGCTTGGAATTAAATTTTTTTTTAAAAAGGGGAAAATATTACTTTTTGTGGCCAGAAATAATGCTGAATTGGAAGTTAGGACAACTGCATTTTTATCCTAATTCTTCACCTATCAAAGAAGCCTGACTAAATATAAGATAACTGACTTCTGAGTCAGTTTGTTTTTTCACCCTATCAATAAAAATATGTGCTCAGTGCCCCTTCAGTTCTAAAAATGTTTGTCTGTGTGACATTTTTATTCCACCAATAGAGAAATAAACGGCATTCATTAGGCTTTTGATCTTTGCAGGAACTTGCTCTGGTGGCTTTTATTCTTCTCAGATGACATTCACCGTCCCTTCGTGTCAAAGATAACTTCTCTTATATCCAAAGGGATTCTGCACATGGTTTAATAAACTGTGCTGCAGATCGTTCATTTATTCATTCACTCACCCACTCCCTGGGTGTTTTTTTATGTGTCTGATACTGGGTTCCACAGACAGAGACAAGAACTCAATATTAATCCATAGCCTGAGGGTAAGTCACCAAATCTAAGATGCTCTCCCCACGGGGAGCTGTGTGCCTAGTTGTGTCCCTTTTCTAGTTTCCAAACTTCTAGTGACACAGTGTCTTGACTTCCTGGCTGAGATGAGATTGACAGAAAATGAGGCCAGATTTTAAATTATCTAAGGTTTGACCCATTTTGGTGAGCACTGTCTCTGTGCTCTTAGCTTGGTACCAAACGTGTGCTTCTGAGGCAGCTATGGGGGAGTCCAAGGATTCGCTCATGTGTTCTAGACTTTTGCTTTCTTTGCTGCGTTTCCATTAATTTCAAGGAAAGTGGGTTGGGTGTGGCAATTTGGTCGGCTTGGAAAAATTGCTTGGATTTTTTGTTGTTTTTTGTTTGTTTGTTTGTTTTTTGGAGAGACTGGAAGCAGCAATATGCCATGGGATGACAGTATATCATGCATAGCAGGCAGAAGATGGGCAATGCATATAATCAGGTCTAATAACACCAGTGATTATTAACCTGTTGGGAACACGGGTCTTTGTGAGTCTTCTGCTATGTGTGAGGGATAACTGAACAAAACTAGAGTTTAAGAGTAGAAAGATTGGGAAAGGATACAATGACATTGGTCAAATATATGAAGGGCTCTCAGAGAGAAGGAAGACATGAAGTGAAATAGGAAACGCGGCCAAAGATGATGGACTTATTTTTTCTCAATATAAGGAAAGAGTTTTCCATCAATTACAACTGTCTTCTAAGGAAATGGGCTGGGATTTAGTTCAGTTAGTAGAGTCTCTGAGTATGCAGTTTCTGAGGTCCCCAGTTCAATTTTTGGCACCACAAAAAAAGGGGGAAGGACGTGGCAATCCACTTCCAAGGCAATCCTGAAAAAATCAGCCATGAAAACCCTATGAGGGTCACTATGAGTCAGACATTAGTCGATGGCACCTAACAGCAACAACATCTAAGGAAATAAGCTACCATGTGAGGGAATATGTTCTTTGTCACAGGAGATGTTCAAGATGAGACCATGTGTCAATTTTTGGGGATAGATTCATGCACAATGATAGAAGGTTATAATTCTGGCTTTATAAAAAAATTTCCTTAAATCTTGTTTTTCTTTAAAGTCCAGTGATACTTTATTGTTTGCAAACTTTTTATTTCATCTCCCTCTGCCTCATTTCACATACAGTTCAGAAACATCCTCTCCTCCTGGATTTACCATTATTTCTGTTCTCCTGCTCCTCTTTCCCAATGGGCAGTGGTCATCTCCTTCCTATCACTACATGTAAATTCCAGTCCATTAAATTGAGTTCAGTGGGTCTTGGTTGACTCCTTATTGTTCTTAAGATCAGTTGGGAATTACTGCTGAGCCATCCTCAGTATTTGCTCTCTGCTTGTCTTTTAATATTTGAACTCTAGATTTTTGTTGAGTTCATATATGCCTACCATAAAAGCTAAATTTTTCCTGCCACTTTTTCAACCAGAAGGTCTAGGTTTGGGGATTGAAGAAGTGTAGGTTATGACTCCTGAAAAAGTGTTACTTAAAGGGCAAGAAGGTGCTAATACTATGATTGGAGTCAAAAAAGCTACCAAAGACCTCAGAAGTCTTTATGGAGGCCAATGAAGGAATAAGAGAAAACGTGTCTGGGTCCATTGCCCATTCTGTGGCATGCAAGACCCTTCCCTGTACTGCCCAACTCCAGAAAGAAGGAAAAATGTACTTTTATCTTCTTTGAGTCACCTTAGAAGTTGGTTTTCTAGCACATGCAGCCAAACTAACCCTAACTAAAACAATGGCTTTGAAAGTTTGCACACTTTTAAGGCCTTCTGTATACCTTGCCAAATTCCAGTCCAGGAGGAAGTGCTGACGAATATTCCCACTTGTAAGGTGTAAATTACAGTCCCGGTCTCCATTTATCCTAGGTAACACTGGGCATTATCGTTCTTTTTAAGTCTTTGCCAGTTTGGTAGTTGATAAATGGGATCTCTTTGTCTTGATCTGCATTTCCAGGCTCAGTCTTTTGAATCTTTTCCCCATTGTCTTCCAACTCTCCTGCATAACCCCCTCTTTAACTAGAATTTTGAGACATCATCTACATTAAAAGCATAGCCTTGATGATGGGCCAGTTGGTTTTGCTAGTCTTTTAATACTGTTCTGCCTTCCTTTCCAGAAAGCAGGGTTTCTGATCCAAAGACAATGCATCCAGAGCTCTTTTCTTGCCTCTTACTGATGATTTTTCTTCCTTGTTTACCTGACCTGCTCTAGCACAGAATCTGGCCTGTCCCCTTAATCTGCATGGGCTGTTTCATAGTTGTAAGAATTCTATTAGGGTGCAAGTATCAAGCAAACTGGGCAAATCACAAGTGTATAATTTCAGCATCCACGGCCACATTTATTTCTTCTTGCTGCTGCCTTTTTGCCCATCTCTTCTCTTTCTCTCTTTTGTCTACCTGGCCATCCCAAAGCCTCTTTTTCTACATGCCCTCTGTCTTTGGGGAAGTAGGTTATTTCCTAATTGGTTTAAACATTTCCTTAAGGGACCAGTCAAAATTGTCCTTCTTGCATCCAAGGGGAAAAAAATCTTATTCTATAGTGCCCCCCCCCCAGACTTTTCCGTTAAATCTTCTCTTCATAACCCTTCTTTCTCTTCTCATAATAATCAGGTCCTTTTTAAAAACCTGTTTAGAAGACAACAAAACAATAATAAAAACTTAAAGAACAAATAATAGTTGACAAAATTCAGCAAAAGTCTCAACTTTAAAATCTTCATGATATGTGTCAATCATCTTATCTGGACCCTCACCCCTCTTTTTCTCCAGTTAGACTTTCCCTAATACCTATTCTTATAAACTCTACCTTGCTCCACAGCATTGTGTTGGGGTTACACTGCCCCAGACAAGACTATTCTCAAAAAGACATTTCCAAATGCACATCTGCACACCAATCATCACTTTTTATTATCTATACTGCATAATATTAACATCCAGAAAATCCAGTTGGATTTTGAATATCATGTTTCTGGCCAACATCTTCCAAATCAAGTTATGAGATTAAGCAAGGGTTCTGAAACACGGTGTTATACTATTATTAGGAATCAAGCCACTTAGGAATTTCTATTCCATCATTTCACCTGTGGGCTTCAGGAGCTGCTGAGTCCATCCTGGAAATTGTGCTCCATTCTCTATGTTTTTTCTGGGAGTCTTCATTTATTTTCATTGCTTTGATCACCTGTTGATATGGGAATTTATTTAGTATGTACTGTGTGTCAAGCCCTGGTTTCAATCCCCAGCACTGTAAAAATGGGAGAAGGATATGGCAACCCTCTCCTGAAGCAATCCCGAAACAGTCAGCCAAAGAAAACCCTATGAGCATCTCTATGAGTCAGACTCAACTCAAAGGCATCTAACAACATCAATAATGTGTCAAGCACTTTTCATGCATCATCTCGTTTAATCCTCAAGATAACATTATCAGGAAAATGCTATTATTATCCCCATTTTAAAGGCAAGAATACTAGGACTCTAAGACCATCTACCAAGTCTTGGGAACACGGTAGAAACCAAGACAGCCTGAAATGGTTTGTGTGTCATCAGTGACACCCTACTGCCCCCTCCTCAATTCCTCCAGCTTTTCCTGAATGAGTTTATTATTCTTCACTTTCATATGGGTCTCTGTCATTCTGACACCTCTGCCTTAAGGTCTTTCTGCCATCTGCATATCAACTAAAATTAGTCCAAACTCTGGATTTGCCAGAGACTTTAAGCTTAATAATCACAAAGCAGCTGTATCAGACTATTCATTCTGACATTCTCATCACTTAGGGCTGGGAATGCTAAATGGAAACCTAAGTGGTATCAATCGTTGGGAAAGCCACCAGGTTCTCAGCAGTTTGTTGTTTTGATGACAATAATTGACAGTAATCAGTGCTAATAATTATCCGACATGGTGCTGAGCTTTTTGCATTGCATCATTCCATGCTCACACCAACCCAAGGGGAAAGCAAGATTGTTATTCCTATGTTATAACAGGAAAACTGAGATCTTCCAGTAAATGGCCCACCTTATGCAGCAAATGCCTGGCAGACCCATCATTCAAGTCCATGTCTGCTCACATTTAGAACTTCCTTTCTAAATAACGATTGTACACAGCTTTGTCATTTTAATCCTCTTGCTGATATCATATAAAATAGCAGAAACCCATAAGGAAAATATTTACTCAACAACCTATCCCTAAATCCAATCAAATTTTGTTCACTCATATCATCCAATATATGACCACACACATATCCAATTTTACCTATTTATATTAAGTAACATTGTTGTTGTTAGGTGCCATCGAGTCGAGTCTGACTTATAGCGACCCTATGTACAGCAGATTGAAACACTTGCAGATTCTGTTCCAGGCAAACAATCTTATTTATGTTTAAGCCCATTGTTGCAGACACTATGTCAATCCATCTGGTGGAGGGTTTTCCTCTTTTGCGTTGACCTGCCACTCTTCCAAACATGATGTCCTTCTCCAGGGATTGTTCTCTCCTGACTACATGTCCGAAATATGTAAGACGCAGTTTGGCCATTCTTGCTTCCAAGGAGCACTTTGGTTGTACTTCTTCTAGGACAGATCTGTTGCTTCTTTTGGCAGTCCATGGTATATTCAATGGACGTCTCCAGCACCACAATTCAAAAGCATCAATTCTTTTTCTGTATCTCTTGTTCAATGTCCAGCTTTCACAACCATATGATGCCACTGAAAATACCATGGCATGAGTCAGACACACCTTCGTCTTCAATATGACATCTTTGCTTTTCAATACTCTAAGATCTTTTGCCACAGCTTTTCCTAGAGCAATGCGTCTTTGGATTTCTTGACTGCTGCTTCCATGGGTGTTGATTATAGAGCCAAGCAAAGTAAAATCTTGGACAACCTCAATATTTTCTCCATTTAATGTGAAGTTGCGTGCTGACCCAGTCATAAGGATTTTTGTTTTGTTGATGTTTATTCGCAACCCATATTGAAGGCTATGATCTTTGATCTTCATCAGTAAATGTTTTAAATCCTCTTCATTTTCAGCAAGCAAAGTGGTGTCATCTGCATAACGCAGGTTGTTAATGAGTCTTCCTCCAATCTTGATGCC
>VMDO01034823.1:0-16567 GCA_007922755.1 Pedetes capensis
TTTTTTTATTGGAAACTTTTAATGTACACCTTAATGTGGTTCATTCTGACATGCTTTTCATTGTGACATTTCCACATTATGCGTTTGGTTGTACATTATACATATAACTTCCCCCTTACCCTCTTGTGCATTTCCTCCCCCATCCCACCCCCCATCAAAGACTTCTCTTCCATTTACTTGTCTTTCTATGGTAATATTTTTCTATATATCCTTGGGTTCCAGTTCTGTTTAAGATAGAAACTTTTTCTGTAGTGAACTTTCTTTTTACATTGTCAGAATTATTACATGAATTTTCTAGACCATCTATAATAATACCATTCTTAGCTTTTATTCTTTTATTATGATCTGACATTTGTATAGGATTTTTTCCTTCTTATAATTTTGAGTCAGCTCCCACATATGAGTGAGAACATGTGGTGAGAAATCAAATGATTCATTGCTTTAGGAAATGCTGTGGCAAAAGATCTCTTTAGAGTATTGAAAAGTAAAGATAGCACATTGAAGACAAAGGTGCACCTGACTCGTGCCATGGTATTTTCAGTTGCATCATTTGGTTGTGAAAGCTGGACATTGAGCAAGGGAGGCAGGAAAAGAATTGATGCTTTTGAATTATGGTGCTGGAGACATCTATTCAGTATACCATGGATTGAGAAAAGAACCAACAGATCTGTCCTAGAAAAAGTGTAATCAGAGTGCTCCTTGGAAGCAAGAATGGCCAAACTTCTTACGTATTTCAGACATGTAGTCAGGGGATATCAATCCCTGGAGAAAGCCATCATGTTGGGAGAGTTCCAGGTCAATTAACAAAAGGAAAACCCTCCACCAGATTGATTGACACAGCATCTACAACAATGGTGCTAAACATAAGTAAGACAGTGTGCCTGGCCCAGAATAGGGAAGCATTTTGATCTGCTGTACATAGGGTCACTATGAGTTGGACTCGACTCAAGGGTACCTAACAGCAACAACTTAAACTGGTTGGATAGTAATTCTGTATTTCTAATATCTAGCACATCTGTACATTTTTTTAAAAGGTTAAGCCTAAATTTTACTAGGGGTAAGTAAGCCAAGCACATCATCTAATTATAAGTTCTCTGTGGCTACTTGAGACTCTTAAAAAATCTATTTCTTTTTGTCCATCTTTCATGTCAATTCAGAGTCCATATCTGTATTTGAAAGACACTGTCTCTAGAGAAGCATTCTGTGATAGTTACTTTTAGTTGTCAACTGGATTAAGCAATATTTAGAAATCTGGAATAAATATATTTTGTGTATGTGTCTGTGGGGATATTTGCGAAAGAAGTTGGCATTTTAGTCTGAGAAACTAGGTGGGGAAGATCTGCCATCAGTGTGGATGGGCACTGTTCAGATTATTGTCTAGGGCCTAAGCAGAACAAATACACAAGATAAACTGGTGTCTCCTGAGGACTGAGACACACTTATCGGTTGCCTTGGTCATCAGAATTCTGCCTTGCTGATCTCTTGACTACAGTACATATCTTAGTGGTCTTCTTGCTGGATACTCACGCCTTCGGCTTCAGACAGCGGGTTATACCATTGGCTTTTCTGGTTCTGGGGCTTTTGGACTTGGAGGTAGCCATGCTTCCAGCATCTAAAGGTCTAAAACCTGTATCTGACCTGTTGTGGGACTTCTCAGCTGCCACAAATGTATTGGCCACCTTTCTAATAAATCTCTTCTCGACTGTCCATCATCTGTCTATTTATATATCTATCCATTCTACTGGTCTATCTTTCTGAAGAACTCCACCTAATACAGTGGCCACTTGTTATGCTATGTTAGTTGCAGTGGAGCTCAGTCTGACTCATAGTGACCCTGTGTATAACAGAATGAAACACTACTTGATACGGTGCCATGCCTGGCACTATGTAAGTACCTTTCTCCTCTTCATAGGGTTTTGGATTGCTGATTGTTTCAGGAGTGGTCTGCCAGGACCTTCTCCCAAGCCTACACTACCGGATATTCCCAGGCAGTTTCCCATCCAAGGATTCATTAGGTCTTACACAGCTTAGCTTCCAAAAAGAGATGACATTGGTTGCCAAGAAGGTTTGGCTGTAGATGCTTATCTATCTATTCATCTTATTCATCTGCTCTCTGGAGAACCTCAACTAATACACTGACAGTTTAATTTTCTTTAATTCCTTGCTATCATTCCACCACAAAGAAAAAGCTGCATGTTAAAGAAAGTGAAATCCCTGAACTTTATTTTTATTATATAGTTACTGGTAGTATGTTTGTGTTGTTGTTAGGTGCTGTTGATTCCAACTCATAGCAACCCTCCTAGGGTTTACAATGGCTGTTTGTTTCAGGATTTTTTTGAAAGTTGAGTGCCACACACTGCTCCCATTTTTGCAGCTCTGGGGTTTGAAGCTGGGTCCTCAGAGTGTGCAGAACTGCATTCTACCAACTGAGCTAAACTTCAACCCTACTGATGGTATATTGATATAGAAGTTTTAAAACACAAAAATTCCCACAGTCTTATTGTTTTAAAATTTACCGTTAGTGAATACTTTTGCATAAGATTTTTCAATTCTAAATAAAACATGAGGAGAAAAAATCTGGAATGAAAAATATATAGAAGAATAATGAGGCAATAAGAGGATATAAAAAATGGGAATGCAAAGTGAAAAACGACACTTCAATTTACTTCTTCATATAAATTTGAGGATAGTGTTTCACTTTATATTCTAAGTCATAACTTGATATTCCATTTCCTCTTCTTTAATTTATTCTTTGAAAAGCAGTATTTTCTGTTGTAGTTCTGTGATATTTCATCAGTAGTTTCCAAATGTTTTTGCTGATATTTTTTTGGAGAAAATCTCTACAACTTTCTTAAAAATCTTTACTAAAAAATAGTAGTTGGCTATTATTATTTAAAAATATATATGGCCTTTTCAATTTATTCCTCTTGAATAATTTTTAAAGAAATAGTAGAAAATCTGATTATTTATTGCCTTTAAGTATAATTTATCTAAACTCTATTTCCTTTCTGATAGTGTGAAAGGGAACTTTTCATCCAAATGTCAATTGCAATGATGGGAGAAGTTACCTGCTCAAATTCAAGCGTGTAAAATTAGCATTTTACTTTCTTGACCAAGTGTTAGTACAAAGTAAAATAATCATAAAATCTAGGTGTCAGAATTAAGAAAATCTTCCTCACCAAAGCCATGAGAGTACACTAAAGATCCTCAAGCTTAGAATATTCACAATGGATATTGATTTTAGTGTGGTAATACTGGCACTTTACTGTCCACGTGAGGTTGAAGAGGATGCTGTGTTCAAGCTCAGTAGGAAATATGATGTTCATAAGAAATCTATGAGGTCAATCCCATGAGTGAAATCAGGACATGAGTATTCTGCTTACCCAGGCAAAGAATTATCTCACAAGTTGGTCAAGTGGTCAAGATGTTAACAGAAAAGTAGTACCCTGAAAACCTATACTCATGATATGTCTCAATCGCATGCAAAGTATAATTTATTCTTATCTTTGAATTTGATCAACCCTGAACTAAAAGTTAGCCTCACTGCTTTGTTCTAACAAATAATTTTAGGTCTTCTACAACTTAAAAGGGCTGGGATTTAGCTCAGTTGGTAGAGTGCTGCTCTGTAGTCTCTGAGGTCTGAGTTTGATTCCCAGTACTGCAAAATGGGAGAAGGATGTGGCAACCCACTCCCAAGGCAATCCTGAAACTGTCAGCTGTTGAAAACCCTAAGAGGGTCACTATGAGTCGGACTCGACTCGATGGTGCCTAACAACAACAACAACTTAAGAACAAACATTACTTCACAGTGCAAATTCCCAAGACAGATAGCTATGGCTCATATAGAAAAATAAATCCCTCTTAAGAAAAAAAAAATAGAAAATAAAACTTTAATATAAAAAATACATAATATATTTACATATTTACATATATCAAGGGATCTCAGCTGCTTTGACAGGCAGCAGATGTAACAAGCAGCAGAATATACATTCATGAAATCACCATGGAAATATATATACATATATATATGTGTGTATATATATATATATATATATATTCTGTAACTGTACCACTGTTCCATGCTATCCCATCAGGTCTTGGAAGCTAAGCAGAGTCTGGGGCCTGGTTAGTATTTGGATGGGAGACCACCTGTGAACACCAGATGTTGTAGGTTTGGGAGAAAGACCCAGCAACCCACTCCCCTCAAAAAATCAGCCATTGAATACCCTATGAATAACAGAGAAGAACTAAAAATATTGTAGCCTATTGTACATAGGGTAGCTATGAGTCAGACACTGACTCTACAGCACCTAAAACAAGATTCATATATATATGTGTGTATATACATATATATATATATATACATATATATATGTATATATATATATATATATATATATATATATATATATATGCCTGAAATGCTATAAACTATGTAGGAAAACATGAAATCCACAGTACAAAAATAGCATATTACAAAAGAGAAGAGGACAAATTGTACAAGACACAGATTATTGATGACAAAGTGTAACCATTGCAAGAAAATTCAAAGATGTTCAATCAATACATTCAGAACTTAAATATAATCATACCAGAGAGAAAATCAGCCAAACAGACATGAATATGAACAAAGCTTAGACTATCCATTACCAAAAAACAAAACATGAGATACATGTACGTATGACAATAATTGAAATTTATGTAGGATAGGATAAAAAGTCCCAGATACATTGAACAGGAATATTATAACTATTAAATATTACACTTATGCATAAAATTAGCACAGAACTTCAGAATCTGGAAAAAACATCTTATTGTATTAGCTCACAAAGGCTGTCATAAAATATCACTAAGTGAATTATGCAAAACAAATTTATTTCCTCATGATTTTAGAGGCTGGAAATCCAATATCACAGTGTTAGCAAGGTTGATTTCTTTTGGAGAATCCTCTCCATGGCTTGTAGATATCCAATTTGTCACTATGTCTTCACATGCTCTTTCCTCTGTACAAATAGTTCTGATGTTCCTTAGCATGAAGGAATTTCTTAGAAGGACATATGCCTGTTGCATTAGAGACCATCCTCAGGACTTCATTTTAACATCATCTCTTCATAGTTCCTGTCTTCAAATATAATCACATTCTGCCATGCTGGGAATTAAAACTTCAACATAGGAGTTCTGAGGGGTGAGGCACAATTTAGATCATAACATTTGCCAAAGAATGTAAAAGACATATTTCTGAAAAGGAACTCATAACCAGACACCATCATTATAAAATAGGTAGTAAGAGAATATGTAATAATGTCTTTTAATTAAATGCTAATAAAAATTTCTAATCTATAAATTCAGTATCAATCTTAAATGTCCCCCAAAGATCATGAGTTTGAATTTTGGGTCCCCCACTTAGTGTCACTCTCCTAGGAGGTTATGGAACTTTTGGAGGCAGGTTCTAGCTTAGTTAAAGCAAGTCACTGGGGGTAGGCCTTTGCAGGTTTCTAGCCTAGGCTTCTAGCTCTGTTTGCACCCTCTGCTCTCTTTGCTCCTGATACATCAGGCTCTGAAGTTCTCTTCCCGCAGCCCATCATGCCTGTCCTGCTGCCATACCTTCCTATCTCTATGGACTAAATTCCTCTAACTGTAAGTCTCCAATAAATACTTCCTCCCAAAAGTTTGCTTAGGTTGGTTTCTCTGCCATAGCAATAATGAGCTGACCAAAGTGCTATCAGAGAGAATATTTTAATAAGGTGAAGTAGATATATTAGTAAATAAAAATATAGTTATCATTCACACACTGTCACTGAAAAATTTATGGTGGTTATATTTTAGAAAGAACAATTAGAAAAGCAAGGCAAAACAAATGTCTCAAATACCTAAATTTATGATAGCATAGTAAAATTAATTGTTAAATCCTCCATACAATAAACAAATGTTAAAGCATCTCCATGTTTTCTTCTTTTCATTTTGCCAGAACCATATTTTTTATAAATTTCCAGAGAATAACTCCAGTGAACATGCTTTATGTTTTTTGTGTTTTTTATTTTCAACTGATATAAAGAAGTAAATTATTGTTGTTGTTGTTGTTAGGTGCTGTCTGTCCAGTCGGTATCCGACTCATAACGACCCTCATAGGGTTTTCAATGGCTGACTGTTTCAGGATTGCCTTGGGAGTGGATTGCCAGGCCCTGCTCCCATTTTTGCAGTGCTGGGAATTGAACTCGGGTCCTCAGAGACTGCAGCGCAGCGCTCTACCCACTGAGCTAAATCCCAGCCCGTTGTACAATGATATCTACCAAAAAATAAAGACCTTCTCATCAGTGAGGAACTTAAGAAAAAGTATTAATCTGTGCTTGCACTGTATAAAAGCCACTAACTCAATTCAACTCTTGTTATTTACTACAGGGCTGAGTGTAAAGTTTACCAAACATGCTTGTTGAATGAATGAATGAATCACAGCATGAATGAAATGATGCAATATTAATTTTATTAATTAATTTTTTTTGGTATTGGGGGGGCTGAACCCAAGGCCTTGTGCATACTTTGCAAGCACTCTACTACCCCTGGCCTCGTTTTATTTTTACCTTGAGACAGGGTCTAAGTTACGTAGGCTGACTCTGGCCTCGAACTTGTGATTTTCTTGCCTCCGCCTACGTATAAACCATATCTTCTTAAAGGTATCAATAATAAAATTTAGATTCATGTAAGTCTGAAAGCATGAAGTTTTATATAAAATTAATTTCATTTCTTTTCTAAGAAGACTAAGGTTTTTATTCCTTCAGTAAGTTCTATAAACAATGACAGTAATGTCTTTACTAAGAAAAATAGTTCAAGAAATTTGATATTTACCTCATTGTATTGCTACTGCTGCTATTAAATGTGGGCAAAGAGATCCTCCAACAGTTTCATCTGTTAAAATATATTTTGCTTACCATTCATCTTTACCCTACCTCCCTGATTAAATACCTACCTGACTAAATTAAAATATCATTTAATTTAATTTACATTTATATATTGCTAGCCCATTATGGACAGGAATAAATTTAGACCATTACATAATAAATTAATCTATTTATATGTTTCCTGAAAAATATAACTTAATTTATGTCTTTATGAGTTTTATGGCATAGAAGTATAGTCCTGAACACAAAAAATAAACTATTAGAATAAAATGTAATTAGTTGGGCAACTATAATCCAAGTGTCCTGGGAAGCTGAGGAAGGAGGACTAAGGAGGCAAGAGGCAGCTCGTGCAATTTAGGGAGGACTTGTCTCAAGATAAAGAAATTTTTAAAAAGGTAAAAATAAAAGACTTGGCAGTTGAGCTCATTGGTAGAGCCCTTTACATATAAAAAGTCCTGTGTTCAACCTCCTAGTATTGGGAAAATAATTAATTAATTAATTAAAATATAATAAGATAAAATACAATGAGATGACTGCAAAAATGCAATTATATTGAGGGGACTTACATGAAGAAATAAGCGACTATTATTGCTAATGGAGTAGAGCAGAGGGCACATTTCTGCTACTCATTGAGTAAGTAATTTTTTCAAGCAGAAGGAAAACCCCATTTTAAAAAAGGGTGAACTCAGCACACATTTTTAAAAATTTCAAACAATAAGATAGTTCCAGAGCATGTGTTTTGTTGTTGTTAGGTGCCTTTGAGTCAAGTCTGACTAGTAGCAAACCGATGGACAACAGAATGAAACACTCCCCAACTCTGTGCCTGGCATACGATCTTATTTATGTTTAAAACCATTGCTGCGGTCACTGTATCAATGCATGTAGTTGAGGGCCCTCCTTTTTTCACTGACTTGCCACTCTTCTGTATATGATATCCATCTCCAGGGATTGGTCCCTCCTGACAGCATGTGGAAAATAATGTGAGATGCAGCCTAGACATTCTTGTTTCCAAGGAGCACTCTGGTCTCAATTCTTCTAGGAAAAATATGTTGGTTCTTCTGGCAGCCCACGGTATATTCAATATTCATCTACAGCATCATAATTCAAAAACATCAATTCTTTTCCTATCTGCCTTATTCATTATCCAGCTTTCACAAGCATATGATGTGACTAAAAATATCATGGCATGAGTCAAGTGAACCTTCATTTTCAATGTCATATCTTTACATTTCAATGCTTTAAAGACATCTTTTGCAACAGCCTTTCCCAATGCAGTGCATCTTTTGATTTCTTCACTGCCGCTCCCATGGGTGTTGATTGTAGAAACAAATAAAGCAAAATCTTGGACAACCTCAATCTTTACTCCATTTGTCCTGAAGTTGTGTACTGACACAATTGTAAGGATTTTTGCTTTCTTAATGTTGAAGTACAATCTATACTGAAAGCTATGTTGTTGATCTTCATCTGTAAATATTTCAAATCTCCTTCAGTTTCAGCAAGCAGAGTTGTTTCATCTGTTTATGAGTCTTCCTCCAATCTTGATGCCACATTCATCTTCATGTCTTCATGAAGTCCAGTTTCTCAGATTATTTCCTCAGCATAGAAATTGAAGAAGTATGATAAAATAATATAGCCCTCATGCACAACTTGCTTGACTTTAAAACAGGCTGTTTCCTTGTTCTGCTGGAACAACTGCCTCCTGGTTGGTCCAGGTACATATTCCTCATAAATATAATTAAGTGCTCTGGAATTCCCATTCTTCACAGTGTTATACAGAATTTGTTATAATCCACACAGTCAAGTGCCTTTGCATAATTAATAAAACAGAATGACATCTTTCTTGTATTCTCTGCTTTCAGTTAACATCCATCTCACATCAGCAATGATGTCACTGGTTCCATGCCCTCTTTTGAATCTAGCTTGATTTTTCAGCAATTCACTGTCTAAAGATCACTTTTTAATTTTTACTTTTGTGTGATATTAATGATATTGTTTGATAATTTCCACATTTAATTGGATCTCTTCTTTTGGGAATAGGCACAAATATGAATCTCTTCCATTCAATTGGCCAGGTACCTGTTTCCAAATCTCTTTGCATAAACACGTGAGCACTTCCAGGGCTGCATCTGTTTGGTGAAACATCTCTATAGGTATTCCATCAGTTCCCGGAGCTTTATGTTTCACCAGTTCCTTCAAGGCAGCTTCTAGCTCAATCTTCCTTACCATTGGTTCCTGATCATATACAACGTTTTGAAATGGTTGGTCATCCACCAATTTTTTTTGGCTTTTTGATCTCTGTTTATTCCGTCCATCTTCTTTTGATGTTTCCTGCATTGTTTCATATTATTCATAATAAAAGATTTGGTGCCAGTGTTGAAAAATGTGAAATCAGCAGAACATTTTTTCTATCAATGACCAGAAAAGAAATATTTTAAATTTTCAGGCCATGTGCTCTGTGCCACAACCACTCAACTTTGTTGTTATAGCATGAACATATCTATAGCTAATACAGAAAGAAATAGATGTGCTTAAGTTTCAATAAAACTTTATGTATATAAAGAATCAAGGGCCACTTAAGGCTTGGCACTCTGGTTTGATTGTTAGTCTCACACAACTCACAAAACACATCACTTTAAAAAGAGTCTTCTCCAGTTAAAACCATTAACTTTCTAATTTTAAAATTAGAAAAAAATTAAGTTCTATTTGAATTTTAGATTTTATTTGGATCAAAAATTAAAGAAAACATGATCAGACATTAATTATGAAGTATTCTGTACATTTGTGTTCTTTTTCCCCTACACATTAAACATTCAACTACTTTCATGGTGAAATAAATACATGTTAGCAAAAACTGAAGTAGAATGTACCAACAAAGTAGAAGTCCACAGGCCTTTATGTCTGATTCTAAAATAAAGAACATTTTCTCTTTATATTGTATACTAGTTTATGGTTGGATTAAGTTAATTTAGCAAAGAAATCTGATATGAAGTAATGTAATATTATTTAAACTATTTTTCTATTCTTTCTAATGTTAGTATTTGTAAATTATATTGAAAATCTATACATAAATATGATCACATAAATTGTTCTAATGTTACATTATCTGCAAAAAATTATGTAGAATAATGAATGTTGCATATATTCCTTTTAAAATAAAAGTTAAATGTTTAAAATGTGAGTTCCAAAGCTCACATCATTAATGAGCTTCAATAGATTGAAAATATATAAAGTGATTTAACAAATAATACCTAGAATAAGGAAAAATAAAGAACTAGATTTTTCTTCATGGCATTCTTATTTGAATCTTGTATATATGGGGCTGGGATTTAGCTCAGTGGGTAGAGCACTGCGCTGCAGTCTCTGAGGACCCGAGTTCAATTCCCAGCACTGCAAAACTGGGAGCAGGGCCTGGCAATCCACTCCCAAGGCAATCCCGAAGCACTCATCCATTGTAAACCCTATGAGGGTCACTATGAATCGGATACCGACTTGACGGCACCTAACAACAACAACAAGGCAAAAGTTTCAGGAATATTAAACCTTCAACACATATCTGCCTTTCTCGATGGAAGTCCTAATGGAAGCTACTGGTACATTTCATTTCATCATTTGAGACTCATTCATGTTGATCAGCCTGCAGCCATACCACTGTGGTGTCTGATCCGTTCAGATTTTGAAAGCTAAGCAGGGTTGGACAGGGTTAGTACTTGGGTGGGAGACCTCATGGGAACACCAGTTGCTGTAGGCTTGGGAGAAGGACATGGCAACCCACTCCCAAAAACAATCAGCCATTGTGAACTCTGTGAATAGCAGAGAAGTGCTAACAATCATGTTATGCCTGTTGTATGCAGAGTGTCTTTGGGTAGGTCACTGACTCAATGGCACCTCACAACAACAACATGTTGATCAATCTAAAGTTAGAAACTGCAAAAGTAAAAAGGACCTCACTTAAAGTCTTAGGAATTGAAATTCATGAAACTCTGCTTCAGATAGCCCTGAAGCAGTGTTCCAAAGAAGATTGGAAAGATATGGGTTATTGAATGCTGCAAAAGAACAAAAACAATTGAAAATAAAGAAAAGAATGTTTAAACAGAACTGAAATGTCCATAAAAGAGAAGTCTGATTTCCTCTTGATAGCTACTTAAGCTTCTGGCCACAATGTAATTGCCTGAGTACTCTGAGTGTTCTGGATGTCAATGGCCAAAGAGTGTAGGTGAAAAAAAAACCTATATTCCATAAATTCGATCCTCTTAATGATCTCCTACCTCCATTTTGAAAAGCTCCTTCAACGTATTTTGTTGTGATTTTGTTTTTATTGTCACGCTCAATATTTTATTTTTTATTTATTTTATTTTTTTGTGACTGAGGGTTGTATGCAGGGCCTCGCACTTGCATGCTCTGCAAGTGCTGGACCACTGAGCTGCACCCTCAGCCCATTTTTTACTTTTTGCGACAGGGTCTCGCTAAGTTATGCAGACCGCCTCTGATCTCGAACTTGCAATCCTCCTGCTTCCACCTCCTGAGTTGCTGGGATTACAGGTGTGCGCCACCACGCTTGGCACTACTCTCAATATTTTAAGAAATGTACATTACTCCCCAATTCTCAATGAACTAAAGCCATATGAAAACCTGAGTTCCTACTTTAATTATGGCATTTATATCTTTTGACAGCCATTGTATTAGAAGAATACAATGTTATCGTTAACATTCTTAGTCAAATAGGAAGACATTCTATCATCCTCATCATCACAATGGCTATCACTAGGAAGATATTTTATCATCACTATCACCATGGTCAGACTCCATCATCCATAACAATATTACCTCAAAAGCTACCTGAAGTATCTTCCTTTTTTTTTTTTTTTTTAATTCTTGGTCACTAGTAGTCTGTTTTCAGTGCAATCAGGTTATCTTTTTAATATGTGAATTGGGTCATACAAATTTTCTACACAACTTCTAACAATGATATGTGGTCATTTCCAACCAAAGATGAAGACAGTAAGCTCAAAATGTCCTATGTGGACTGGCTCACAAATATGCCTCTGAATTCATCTACTACTCATCTTAACTAATTGGTATTCCTCTCACATAACTCAGGGAATTTCCAGAGGTTATTCTCACATCTGAAATGGTCTTCTCCAATTCACCCACCTGGCCTCCTCTAATATTATTTTGAATCTTTAATACAATGTAGCTTTTACAATGAAATCCCTCCTGACCTGCTACATCAAATTTCAACAACTCTGTCCTTCCTCTTTCTTTTGCTCATTAATTGTTCACAATGTCCCCCTTATTAGGATGTCTTTTTATGGAAAATTTTAATGTACACCTTAATGTGATTCATTCTGACATGCTTTTCATTGTGACATTTCCATATATGCATTTCGTTGTACGTTATTCATATAGGTTCTCCCTTACTCTCTTGTATGCTTCTCCCCATCCCACCCCCCCATCAAAGACTTCTCTACCATTTATTTTTCTGTTTATGGTAATATTTTTCTATATACCCTTGGGTTCCAGTTCTGTTTAAGATAGAAACTTTTCCTGTAGTGAACTTTCTTTTTACCTTGTCAGAACTATTACATACATTTTCTATACCATCTATAATAATACCGTTCTTAGCTTTTTTTAAATTATGATCTGACCTTTGTATAGGATTTTTTCCTTCTTATAATTTTGATTCAGCTCCCACATATAAGTGAGAACATGTGATGTTTCTCTTTCTAAGCTTGTGTTCATTCACTTAAAATAATTTTCTCCAATTCCATCCATTTTGCTGTGAATGGCCTTATTTCATTTTTTGATTGCTGAGTAGCATTCCATTGTGTATATGTACCATAGTATTTTTATGCATTCTTCTGTTGAAGGGCACTTTGGCTGATCCCATATCCTTGCTATTGTGAAAAGGGCTGCATTGAACATGGAGATGTAGGTGTCTCTGTGGTATGATGACATATCTCCCTTTGAGTAAATTCCCAGTAGTGTTATAGCTGGGTCATACAGTAGATCTGTTTTCAGTTTTTTAAGATACCTCCATATTGATTTCCATAGTGGTTGCACCAATTTACAGCTCTACCAACAATGTAAGAGTGTTCCCTTTTCTCCGTCACCTTGCCGGCATTTGTTGTTATTTGTTTTATTGATCTTGGCCATTCTTACTGGTATAAGGTGAAATCTCAGAGTTGCTTTAATTTGCATTTCTCTAATGGCTAGGGATATTGAGCATTTTTTCCTGTGTTTCATGGCTTTGTGGACCTCTTCATTTGAGAACTGTCTACTCAGTTCCTTTGCCCATTTGTTTATTGGGTTATTTGTTCTTTTGAGAGTTTTTTTCTTGAGTTCTTTATACATTCTAGTAATTATACCTTTGTATCTTTACTTGGCCATCCTAAATAACCTTGAAACAGTCTCTTCACAGGGGTCTCAGAGACATGCATCATCAGTAACTATATTAATAATAGTAATAGTAATGAGAGCACATTTTACTAGATTACTTTCTATATTTTCAGGTTTTGTATTCTATGACCCATACATACTCTATGATTTTCTCATAGAAATAACTAGAGGTAGGTAGGCCCTAAATGTCAAACTACCAATTTGTGGAGGACATTTAGGATTGCAGAATATATAGTAGGAATTGGAATAATTACCACTGAAGGAATTAATATGTAGCTATAATTTTATTATTTAGCTACTCAGATGATAATTGTATGATTGAATTGGAAAATATAATTCTAGGAATAAAAAGAGAAATGAGTTTCATTGCCTTCTTTTCCAGAGCATAGACATATTAAGTGTAGTAATAAAAACACAAAATCTAATACTGGGTCACATTGTACTCGCTGCAATGAAGGATGGTTCTTGTGGGCCTGTGGAAAGGACACATCTGGAAGTCGGCCATTTGCATGAAATTTATTCTTTGTAGTGTTAGTTTGATAAATGCATCTGCACTTGGCAATGGATATTAACTTTCAGAGCATAAAGGATGATCTAAATGTTCACAAAATTTTTCTCATGAGAATAAGATGTTAATCCAATTATAAGGCTGTCAACAGTTAGTCAATATCCACTATTTATGAAAAAGTTGCCTTTTCTATCAGAATTGTAGTTAGAGGTGAATGCAGTTATATGTTAATTTACATTTCCACTACCAAGCTTAAAAATCCACATCAATTCAGAAAGAACTTAAAAACACAGAAGATTACATTAGTCATATTGGTTCACTTTACACATTGGCTAAGTGCTGGTGGCTTTGGTTTAATATCAATATTCAAGTACGGCTAAAGAAAATCAATACTGTAGATAAATATGTATAAAAGGAGGATGTAATATGCAAATAAATGACATGTATACATTCAATCATGAAGTCCATTTCTAAGTTAAAATTTTTTATCATATTTATGAAGAAGTTATTAAAATATAACCATCTATTTTTTGTTGTCTGCATCAGCATACAGCACAGGGACATTTTATTGACATCCAGTTACCACAATAAGAGGGTCCTGATCCCCTAATCAAAAGAATGGAGACATGTAAGAAACAAGACTAGTGAATAGAAGCACAGAAATTACAGAGTGGCACTGGGAGAAGAATCAAAAGTACTTCTATGTAAATTATTCATAGATGGGGGAGGATATTAGGACTATAACACAGCTTGATCAAGTACTGTTACATATGTTTCAGGTGCTCGGTTACAAATGTTTCAGATGGGATTCACTAAGTATTGCCTTAGTGTGTTCAAAATACAATAAGGTGGATAGCTTATAAACAATACACGTTTCTTCTCCACAGTTCTGGAGATGGCAAAGTCCATGATCAAGGCTCTGGTTAATATGGCATCTGGTGAAGTTCCTTTTTGTCATAGCTAGAACCTCTAGATGTATCCTCACACTGCAAAAAGGCCTAGTTACTCTCTGCAGTCACTTTTATACAAAAACTAATCCCAATCATGAGGAATTTGTCCTCGGGATCTAATCACCTTGCAGTTTCAATTTCTTAATGCTTGACCTTGGGTATTAGGATTTCATCATATGAATTTGGAGGGAAAAACAAACATTATGAACACAGCTGTGTGTACAGATTATTTAACAAAGCAATGCTGAAGGCAGACTAGGGTTATGGGGAAGTAACATGGAGTACAAAAACGTGAAATAATGCAAATTTTGTAGTATTATATTTGTGAAATTGAATGTTATAGCTTGTATTAAATAAAATATAATCTCAGCCATCAATGTTTAAATAACATTTTCTGAAATAAAATATACCATGTTTATAAGAGATGATATTAAAATGGCTTTCATCTATGTTCTATCACCAGGTTCATAAGACTATCAGTGGATTCATTCATTCTTCAATTCAACAGGTATATTTTGAGGATTCATCATAAATGATGATGTTTTATCATGGGTAAACTGATGAATAATGCAGACAAGTATCTTGTTTGCATAAAGGTCATAATTTAGTGGGGAGGATTAAACACTGATATTGTGCAAGAATTAGTAAAGGTTTGGCTCTTCCATTAATGTAAATTGTTTAATATCCATGGACTGTCTGAGTCCTGGGGAATTCAGATTTCCAAAATCAAATTTGTCTCATGGGACATTGTCTAAAATATTATCTGCAAATCAAACATTTACAATGTTATCTATCAAAGTTATCTACAAATAAATTTGTCAAAATTATTGATAGATTACTACTCAGTTTGAGTTTTAGCTATTTACTGAAGTTTATACAATAGCAGACTTGATTGACTGAAACATATTATTCTCATAACATTTGTGAAATTGCTTGAATGTTCTTTGAGTAAGGTTGGAGAATTAGTTGAGGTGGTACAGCACCCAAGGTGTCTCAATCATCTCTTTATTCCTTGGGTAAATCCTCTTGAAATACTGAATGATAAATCAACATTGGCTTTTATTTTGCTCAGGATGTTCTATTCATCTAATCCCCTATAACAATGTTTTTCATTTAAAATGCCTTGCATGAATTTTAAAGTGAAAGAGCCCATTCATGTATTTCTTATTATTTAAGGTTATATATCAAACATTGGAGAAAGACAAAAGTCATAAAATTTTAGAATGCAAATGCTGGCACTAGTCATTGTGACTTCTATTAAAATACATTGGTCTCTTTAGACTATAAATCCATACATCATTAAGTTCAGATGAAGGGTAAAAGATATAATAGTAATATTTACTTATTTTAATGTCTTCCTTAATATGTACATGTAGAAAATAACTGCTCAGAACCATGAAGAATAATGAATTATATGTTAGCACATATTCTTTTTCATAATGACAAAAATATGTGTTTGGAAGATTCAGTACGTAATTAATTCTTTCTGAGGCTGATTTTCTTTAATTTGAAGGGCAAGTTTTAGCCACTGATTTCCATAACATATTATCATTTGTCCATGTGTGAAGTTTCAAGTGGTGATCAAAAGGTGCAACTGTTTCTTTGTTATAAATCTATGATTCCTTGTTCTAGGATGCTGGGCTGGGATTTGTGTCATCTCTCCTTTAATAGGGGCTTCCTGTTAGGTGCCACATAAGGAGTTCTAGCAGGAGATAAAAAGATAGGAGTGGACATAAGGATTAATCTTTTTCTGCATGTGAAGTGTTTCTATCAGCTTTGTCTTAACAATGTCTTTTGTCTTAACAGCAATCAAGCAG
>VMDO01034824.1:0-16623 GCA_007922755.1 Pedetes capensis
AATAAAAATTCCTTATGATTCTGCTATATGAAAGACCCTGGAATACAAACTCCTATATATTTTAAATGTTAAACTTTAGAAAAATTCTTCAAACATGAATACAAGCACTAAAATAATCAAGACTAACATCTTTTTGCTCCCTATTTTAGAATTTAAATTGTTGTTTTTAGTCTTCAAGCATACAAAGTAATCATTTAAAAATGGAGTAATTTTTAAATATAATTATAAAAGCTGCCAGAAATCACTTTAAAAGCTTATGAGAAAACTCATATTAACATAAGTACTTAAAATTACTGATGATACATTTCTTAAAGTTTTCAGCAGGAAATTATTTTCATGATAACATTCATTAATACTGTAGCACAGTACCTGACATACAGATATCCAATGGAGAAAACCAAAACTAAAGAATATGGAGCTAATGCAAAACGAACACAGGTGGAATCACAATTCCTGACTTCAAGCTATACTATAGAGCAGTGATTGCAAAAACAGCTTGGTACTGGCACAAAAAATAGGCCTGAAGACATCTAGAACAGAATAGAAGACCCAGAAATACCTCAACACACCTATAGCCACCGGATTTTCGACAAAGGAGCAAAGCAAGTAAACTGGAAAAAGGACAGCCTCTTCAACAAATGGTGCTGGGAAACATGGTCATCCACATGCAGAAAAATGAAAGTGGATCCGCATCTCTCAATATGCACAAGAGTTAACTCAAAATGGATAAAAGATCTCAACATAAAACCAGAAACTTTAAAACTTATAGAAGGCAAGATAGGCAATACACTCCATCATATAGACATAGGAAAGTACTTCCTTAATAGGACTCCAATTGCTCAGGAAATTTCAACAAGAATAGATAAGTGGGATTACATGAAATTAAAAAGCTTCTGCACAGCAAAAGAAACAATTAACAGAGTCAAGGAAACCCCCACTGAATGGGAAAAAACTTTGCATTTTATACATCAGATAAAGGTCTAATTACTAGAATTTATAAAGAACTCAAGAAAAAAACTCCCCCAAAACCACAAATAACCCAATACACAAATGGGCAAAAGAACTGAGTAGACAGTTCTCAAATGAAGAGGTCTGTAAAGCCATGAAACACATGAAAAAATGCTCAATATCCCTAGCCATTAGGGAAATGCAAATCGAAACAACGCTGAGATTTCACCTTACACCATTAAGAATGGCCAAGATCAATAAAACAAATAACAACAAATGCTGGTGAGGTTGCGGAAAAAGGAAACACGCTTACATTGTTGGTAGAGCTGTAAATTGGTCCAACCAATGTGGAAATCAATATGGAGGTATCTTAAAAAACTGAAAATAGATCTACCGTATGACCTAGCTATAACACTATTGGGAATTTACCCAAACAGAGATGGGTCACCATACCACAGAGACACCTGCATCTCCATGTTCAATGCAGCGCTTTTCACAATAGCAAGGATATGGAATCAACCAAAGTGCCTTTCAACAGAAGAATGGATTAAAAAAAAACTATGGTACATATACACAATGGAATACTACTCAGCAATCAAAAAAAAATGAAATAAGACCATTTGCAGCAAAATGGATGGAATTAGAGAAAATTATTTTAAGTGAACGAACAGAAGCTCAGAAAGAGAACCACCACATGTTCTTACTCATATGTGGGAGCTGAATCAAAATTATAAGAAGGAAAAATCCTATTCAAAGGTCGGATCAAAATAAAAGGGGGGAAAAAAGATAAGAGTGGTGTCAATATAAATGGTCTAGAAAATGCATGCAATTGTTCTAACAAGATAAAAACAAAGGTCACTACAGGAAAAGTTTCTATCTTAAACAGAACTGGAACCCAAGGACATATAGAAAAATATTACCAAGTAAAAGATAGAGAAGAGTTAGATGGGAAGGGTGGGGGGGGGGAAGCATAGGGGAGGATAAGGGGGAACCTATATGAACAATGTACATCAAAATGCATATATGGAAATGTCACAATGAAAAGCATGTCAGAATGAATCACATTAAGGTGTACATTAAAAATTTCCAATAAAAAAAAAAAAGAAAAGAAAGTCAGAAAGGCATTTTTCTTTCATTTCTGCTAGAAAATTGAATGTTTTGGACATCTCAATTAGGCTTATAATCTACTCCAAATTAATTTTTGTGCATAGTGTGAGGTAAAGATTAAGATTCCCTTTTTCCCCACATCAATACTCAGCTTCCCCTGCACCACTTATTAAATATCTTGTCTTTTTTCTACTGAATTTCAGGATTATATTGCAAATTAATCTACATCTGGGGATTTTCTATTCTGTTCATTGTTCTATTTTTCTGCTTAGTACCAATATTATACTGATTATTACAGTATTTAATAAATCTTGAAATCTGTTAAAATAAAAAAAAAGAATATGGAGCTAAGAAAAACAATTGGAAAGACATTTATTGAAAACGTAAGCAAACACATTTTCTTAAACCTCCATATTTTCAACTGTCAGTCAACAATGTGTTCTCTCTCTTTTTTTATCCTGTGGGACTGGAGAGGGGAAGCCAGGGTCTTGCGCACGTTAGGCAAGATTTCTACAATAAGCCATATCTTGCTTGAAGAACAGCAGAACAGCTCAAACCTATCCCTAATTTGCTCGTTAGTATTATACATCCAGTTTGTATGTTTGACTTTGGATATGAGGGTTCATTATTACAAATTATCTATCTTGTAGACTATGGAAACAAATAGAAATCAGTAACTTCCAATTTACCAATTTTCAGAGTTGCAAAGTATTGATAATTGATTAAAGGATGCAGAAGTCAAAACAAAGACATCAACATTAGTGTTTTATCATTTCAATTGCTTATCGTTAGGTTTTAATTATAGTAGCATTTTCCAGCTTACTTAAGAATTCTATAGGATGACCCACTGAAAAAAATGTTATTTTATCAAGTTAAGATTTATAGTTTTAGCATATTAAAGTTGTTTGTAATTGTTTAACCCAATGTTTTCTGCATTATTTGAAATAAAGACTTCTTTGTGTGTATATTAAAAGATTCTGTTGGACAAAATGGGTAAAAACAGGTTTTCTGTACATAACGATATCCTCAGATGATATATTAAGATGTGAAATTATAAAAATTATTCTACCTTACACTTTTTCCAAACAGTTTTGCAAGGGCATACAAGCTCAATTTTAATAGTCAGTACAAGCTTTTATAAACCTACCTGAATATCCAATAATACTTCCCAGCCAAGACAAAAGTTTCAAACCAAAATTCTGATGTGCGACAATAGACGAATGCATAACTTGAACTTTGAGTGGCTTTGTCTGTCTACTGGTATTTCTCTTAAAAAGAAATGGCAATATGAAAAAGCTAACTTAAAAAGGCTATTTTATTGGTAAAAAAAAAAGTTAACATTTTACTTAATATAACCACACCACCATTGTCATAGGACAATCTGTCCTGCTATGTGTAAGAAAAGCACTACTTTGCCTTTCATGATTCACATTCTAATTTTCTAGAAGGAATCTTAGGATTCATATGAAATGGTAACAAGGTCCAACTATGGGTCACCTGAATTTTTGGTCATGTATTTGAAAATCTGCTGTACCCAATTATAAATAAATGTTTAAATTTGCTTTATTTACTAATACAGTTATACACATTTAAATAATTTACCTCACTGCATAGATGTAATTAATACTCTAAAAATCATGGCAAAATACATATAACAAAATCTATCACCTTAAACATTTTAGTGCATAGTTCGGTACTGTTAAGTATATTTACATTGCTGTGAAACCAATCATCAGAATTCTTCATCTTGCAAAATCAAAACTTTATAGCCATTAAATAAGTCCCTATTTTCTCTCTTTTCTAGCAATCACTACTCTACTTTTCTGTCTCTATGAATTTGAGTATCTAGGGACTGCAATACAAAGAGAAGCATACACTATTTACCTGTTACCTGCTTATTTCACTTAGCATAATGTTCTCAAGAGTTATTTATGTTGTAGTATGTACAGAATTGCCTTCATATTTACTGCTGAATAATATTCCATATGCATATAGTACATTTTCTCTAGTCATCTGTAGACACTTGAGTTACACAAATTTCTCTGAGACTTTCTTCGATTTTTCTGCATATATATCCAGAAGCAAAATTGCTGATTCATGATAATTCTTTCTTTCTTTCTATTTATTTACTTACTTACTTACAGTACTGTAAGGCTGAACCCAGAGCCTTGCATGTACTTTGCAAGTGCTCTACCACTTAGTGTCTCACTAAGTTACGCAGGCTGCCTCTGGCCTTGAACTCACATCCTCCTGCCTCCACCTGCAAAGTTACTGGGATTCCAGGGGTTCACTACTGTACCTGACTTATTTTTCATTTTTTGAGTAACTATGATATAATTTTCTATAGTGGCCTTCACCATGTACATTCCCATCAGTAATCCACAAATTTTTCAATTAATCCAGATTCTTGCCCACGCTTTTTTTTCCCTCAGCATTGAGAGTTGAACCTGGACTTCCCACAAGCAAGGCAAGTGCTCTACTACTGAACTGCACCCCAATCCTCCATTTTTTAAGGTTTTATTTTGAGACAGGTTCTTGCTACATTGTGCCCGCTGCCTCTGGTCTCAAACCTGTGATCCTCCTGCCTCATCCTTCTGAGTAGCTGGGATCAGAGGTAATGTACCACTGCACCCAGCTAACCACTTTGTTTCTGTATAGAAGCCATCTTAATCAGAGTAAGATAGTATCTCACTGAAGTTTTGATTTGCATTTCCCAAATAATTAATGATGCTGAGCCTGTTTTCATGTGCTTATTGGCCTTTTATAGATCTTCTTTGGAGAAATGTCTACTGAAGTCTAGCAACACTTTTTAAAAACATGTTTTTATCACTTTTCATTCTTTGTTTGAATCTTCTTTACCCCCTGTTTCATACCATCTCCATAACTCACATTAACACGTTATGTCTTTGCACATTTTCTCTGTGAATATGTATTATGTATGTACACTATATTTATTAAGATTTATTCCCTTGTTAGAGTTACAAAAATGGGACACTGCACATCTCAGTTGTGTTTGGTTGGTTGGTTGTGTTTTTGAGGTGGGGTCTCATTACGTAGCCTCACCTGGCCTCCAACTCACGGTCCTCTTGCTCAGTCTCCCAAATGCTGGGATTACAGAATGAGCCACCATATCTAGCTTATATATTAATTTTAATTAATTTTTCTTTGTTACTGACTACATGATATTCTGTGCCATACATGCATTCAGATATCCTTTACAGAAAGACATTCATATTCATACATACTTTGTTTCAGCCTTCTGTTGACTACAAAAAAAGTAGTACTGAATATCATACACACTTCCTATGGCAGTAAAGCTTTAATCAAATATTACTAGATTTCTAAAAATGCTGTAATAATTTATTTTACTTATGCATTTCTATTCTCTGTATCTCTGCAAACAAGACATTGTTATCACTATAATTTCCCCCATTCTGATGGGTTTGAAATTTTCTTTATTTTACTACTACTAAGTTTGTATATATATTCTCATGTACATTGGCCAACTAGCTTTCTCTGATGTGACCTGTTTTGTCATAATCTTTGTCCTTTTTGATTCTGTTATTTGTTCCTTACTCACTACTCTGTATGAATGGTCTTTTGGGCTGAGGATACAGCTCAGTGGTAGAGGACTTGCCTAAAGGCACAAGGCTGTGGATTTGATCACCAGCAATGCAATAACAACAAACAAACAAAAAACCCCAAACCAAAACACCACCCTGTCAAACCCAAATGTTCTTTATCATAAACAGCAAACAGCTGTCCTCTGTCAGAAATAGTTTTTCCAAATCTACCATCTATTGACTTTGCTTATGGAATATTTTATTATGAAAAATTTTATGTAACCCCCCCAAATGTGTGTAATTTCTTTCCAAACTGGGGTTCTAGCATCAGTTACTGACTACTAATGAGTTTGTATATATATTCCATAACTGGTTAAGTTCCTCTGTGCAGTGGCTTAGATTTTCCTCACCAGAGTAACTATTTCTGGACTCTCTATATCACTAATTTGTCTACTCCTACATGAACACCGTCTGGGATTATAAATTTACTAAATTAACAAAATTACTAATTCTTTTAACAAAAGAGAAAATTGAAAAGATATTACTAAACATATAAGGAGATATGAAGCAATAAATGTAAAAGGAAAAATATAACAAAATCAAGGAAACAATGTTGCCTCTAAATCTTACATTCTCATTCTTTTGAAAACAGTTGTCTAGAATTATTACAAGTTTCATTTAAGAGCATCTTTGAACTCAGAGCTATAGTAATACAAAATCCAATCTTATAAATACTTTCAGAACTTTTTATTTGCAAATAATTTCAAGTTACAATAAAGAATAAGAATGGCACAAAGTCCATCCATATACTCTGATGTTTGCCCAGATTAATCTTAGGTAAACATTTTATCCCAATTGCTTTATCATCTGCAGACCATCTGTCTCCACAGACACACACACACGTTTTTTTAAACCACTGAAGGTTAAGTTATACGTATCATGACCCTATATCCCTAAATATCTTACTATGCATTTCCTGAAAGTGGAAATATCCTTTTGAATGATCACAGTACAATTCTGACACTAAATTGACTATATTCAATAAGATACTTAGAAAGCAAGGAAATGCAAATTTAACAGATGAGATACCATTTCATACACATTAGACTGGTAAAAAATTTTAAAATTTGTCAAAAGAACACTCTATGGAAGGAGTATTTGTCACCACAAAAAAACTGGAAATTTTCTAACTGTCCATCAACAGGTGAATGGAATACATTGTTTACAATGGTTAAAAAATTAATGCACTACAGCAACAAGTATCAATATAGAAAAACCTAAAACAACACTGAAATCAAAAGGAAAACTGTAGTATGATACATTCAATATGAATCTTTTTATGTGAAGCTTAAAGGCTTGACATGAATAAATATAAACAGGTATTTAATATACAACATGTCATAGGAATGAAAAAGGTGAATTAATGAGAGTAGCTATTTCTAGGAAAGGAGGAAGGATAATGGGATTAAGAAGAAATAATACAGAGGCTCCTATGCTATTTATTTATTTAAAATCATACTCTTCAGATCACATGAATTTTTCACCTTTTTCAAAATAAGAAAGAAGGGATAACGTGGCCACAAAAGTATTCATTGTGTTATTTCTATTTTTGTCTGTATATTTAGAAAAATTTTATATTTTTTAAAAAGAGCAATTACATAAAATGTAGTTACATGGAATAGTTAAACACAACAAACTTATAAAAATGAATCTAAAAGTGGAGAAGAATCTTATTCTAGAAAAATAATATACTAAGTGCATTTAGGATACTAAATGCATTTAGGGTGTGGAGTAACCATTATGACCAAGAAACAGCCTTCTTTGAATTCTAACCTTGGAAATACAATCCCTAAAATCTAATGCTAAATCTTATTAATTAAAAATAAAACAAAGCCTGGCACAGTGGCACACACCTATAATCCCACCAACTGGGGAAGCAGAGGCAGGAGGATTACAAATTCGAGGCCAGAAGCAGCCTACATAACTTAGGAAGGCCCTATCTCAAAATAAAGACTAAAAGTGAGCTTGAGGGTACAGTGCTGTGGTAGAACAGTGCTTGCAAAGCATGCATGAGACCCTGGATTCAATCCCTCAGAACTGCCAAAAAAGAAACTTTCTAAAACTTCTCTGGTAAAGAAACAGAAAACATACAAATTATCTAAAAGTAAATCATTTGTTATCTAGGGATAATAAAGAATTTGGATCCAGAAAATGGAAAAACAAAATACATTTTACCTAAATATTCATTTTCTATAATCAATTTTTTCTTATTTCCTCTCACACTGAGAGGTTGAATCCAGTCCTTGCACATGCTAGGCAAGTGTTCTACCATTGAGCTAAACCCTCAGCTAGTTTTTTATTTTGAGATATAGTCTTGCTAAATTGCATAGGCTGCCTCTGGCCTTGAACTCCTGATCCTTCTGTCTCAGTCTCCCAAAGTGAGGGGATTATAGGCATGTACCACAGCACCCAGCTTATTATTAATCTTATATAGCTAAAGAAAAAAAAAGCTAGCCAGATAAAATAATGCAATGCTCAAGAAATATTATCTGTAAATATTTTAGTTGACATTAGTTTTATATGCATGAAGGCATAAAAATGCATTCATAAATGGTAAAATATGGAGTTAGTCTTCAGCTAATGAAAAATAATTACACAGGCATGTTTTTAAATCACTTACCACAATTACTGATTTTGCTTGCTCACAATATTGGAAGTCTCCATATCGAACAGACCTACGCCCCTGTTAATAAAAATATTTAAAATTAACCTGTAAAAGTATTATATTCAGTACTAGCAATTTTTAAACCAGGAAATACATATGTTCAAACATATAACAAGTTTAGTTAATTTTTAATATTTACTATGTTCATTCTACTCCTCAACGAAAAATAAAATTTTCCTTCAAAGCTATCCTAACTTTTTCAAGCTGTAAATAAATACATTTCCTTGAATGACACCACATTTATTCTATCAGGTTCCTATAATTTCTCTTTTCTTTTTTCTTTAATTAGTAAATGATGATGGAGTATAGAATAATACAGGACTGGCTTTTTCTATTATGCATCCTTTACATCACTTCTGGCAACACTTTTATCAGTTCACAAGGTTTATGGAGCCTATGGCTAATATGTAGTAAAATTCAGATGCTTATTTGTGTTGTATTCCCCTATTTTTCCAATACGTAATTTCTCTTTTCAAAATGAATATTTTTAACCACTGAGTAGAATGGGCATAACTATATTCCCTTTTAAACTTTCTATCTCGCAATAGCTAACAGTTATACCAATATACATTTGGGCCAATATTCAAATGAAATCATTAAAATAGTCAAGATATATCTACCTTTAATTTAATTTCCAGGGGTAACTTACCTGTGATAAAAGTTCAGTTTGTTAAGTGACATAAACATGAAATTACTTACATCTCGATCTACTGTAGTTGCAAAACCAATGGCTTCCTTTTGTGTACAGTTAACAGCTTTCTGGAGAGTATAAATAACTTGTTCATAGGTGTGAACTTCATCATTAAACAACATGCAGTAGTAGGTGTCACTCTTCTCTCTGTGGGATAAAACATTAATGATGGATTATCCACACTTTTTTTCTTTCAAGCTGATTTATTAAGAACATACTTTGTCCCAGATAATGTGCAAGGTATTAGGCACCCATTAGTAAAGAAGTCATCTGTGCAGAGGACACTGAAAAGTGGAAAGACCTTCCCTGCTTTTGGATTTGTTGTTGTTAGGTGCCATCGAGTCGGTATCCAACTCATAGCGACCCTCATAGGGTTTTCAATGGCTGACTGTTTCGGGATTGCCATGGGAGTGGATTGCCAGGCCCTTCTCCCATTTTTGCAGTGCTAGAAATTGAACTCAGGACCTCAAAGTCTGCAGCACAGCGCTCTACCAACTGAGCTAAATCCCAGCCCCTGCTTTTAGATAGGGAGAATTAATATAGTAAAAATGGCTATCCTACCAAAAGCAAGAGTTAACGCAATACCTGTTAAAATTCCACTGACTGACTTTACAGAAATAGAAAAAATGATCCAAAAATTCATATGGAACCACAAAAGACCACATATAGCCTAAACACCCTTAAGCTGCAAAACTAATACAGGTGGAATCACAATCCCTGACTTCAAGCTATATTATAGGGCAGTGGTAGCAAAAACAGCTTCGTACTGGCACAAAAATAGGCCTGAAGACATCTGGAACACAATAGAAGACCCAGAAATACCTCAACATACCTACTGCCACCTGATTTTCGACAAAGGACCACAGCAAGTAAACTGGAAAAAGGACAGCCTTTTCAATAAATGGTGCTGGGAAACATGGTCATCCACATGCAGAAAAACGAAAACTGACTCGCATCTTTCAATATGCACAAGAGTTAACTCAAAATGGATAAAAGATCTCAACATAAAACCAGAATCTTTAAAACTTATAGAAGGCAAGATAGGCAATACACTCCATCATATAGACATAGGAAAGTACTTCCTTAATAGGACTCCAATTGCTCAGGAAATTGCAACAAGAATAGATAAGTGGGATTACATGAAACTAAAAAGCTTCTGCACAGCAAAAGAAACAATTAACAGAGTCAAGGAAACCCCCATTGAATGGGAAAAAATCTTCACATCCTATACATCAGACAAAGGTCTAATTACTAGAATTTATAAAGAACTCAAGAAAAAAACTCCCAAAAAAACAAACAACCCAATACACAAATGGGCAAAGGAACTGAGTACACAGTTCTTAAATGAAGAGGTCCATAAAGCCATGAAACACATGAAAAAATGCTCAATATTCCTAGCCATTAGGGAAATGCAAATTAAAACAACTCTGAGATTTTACCTTACACCATTAAGAATGGCCAAGATCAATAAAACAAATAACAAATGCTGGCGAGGTTGTGGAAAAAAAGAACATGCTTACATTGTTGGTAGAGCTATAAATTGGTCTAACCAATGTGGAAATCAATATGGAGTTATCTTAAAAAACTGAAAATAGATCTACCGTTTGACCCAGCTGTAACACTATTGGGAATTTACCCAAACGGAGATGGGTCACCATACCACAGAGACACCTGCATCTCCATGTTCAATGCATCACTTTTCACAATAGCAAGGATATGGAATCAACCAAAGTGCCCTTCAACAGAAGAATGGATAAAGAAACTATGGTACATATACACAATGGAATACTACTCAGCAATCAAAAAAATGAAGTAAGGCCATTTGCAGCAAAATGGATGGAATTAGAGAAAATTATTTTAAGTGAATGAACACAAGCTCAGAAAGAGAACACCACATGTTCTCACTCATATGTGGGAGCTGAATCAAAATTATAAGAAGGAAAAGATCCTATACAAAGGTCAGATCATAATAAAAGAAAAATAAAGCTAAGAATTGTATTATTATAGATGGTCTAGAAAATGCATGTAATAGTTCTGACAAGGTAAAAAGAAAGTTCACTGCAGGAAAAGTTTCTATCTTAAACAGAACTGGAACCCAAGGATATATTGAAAAATATTATCATAAAAAGACAAGTAAATGGTAAAGAAGTCTTTGATGAGGGGGTGGGATGGGGGGAAGCGTACAAGAGGGTAAGGGGGAACCTATATGAATAATGTACAACAAAATGCATATATGGAAATGTCACAATGAAATACATGTCAGAATGAATCACATTAAGGAGTACATTAAAATTTTCCAATAAAAAAAAAAAAGAAGTCATCTGTGGCCTTTATGTCTATGACATTATAGTTACAATCTGGTAGTTCTGTTGTTAGGTGCCATCAAGTCAGTGTCCGACTCATAGAGACCCTACATACAGTGGGCGAAACAGTATTGTTAGTGCTTCTCTGCTATTCATATGGTTTTCAATGGCTGATTGTTTTTGGGAATGGGTTGCCAGGTCCTTCTCCCAAGCCTACAGCACTTGGTATTCCCAGGCGGTCTCCCATCCAAGTACTAACCAGGCCAGACACTGCTGAGCTTCTGAGATCTCACAGTATCAGATGCCACAGTAGTACAGCTGCAGACTACAATCTAGGAAAACAGATATTGAACTCTATGTGAACTGTTTTTTTTCTGGTTTTTTTTTTGTTTTGTGGTACTGGGGGTTGAACCCAGGGCCTCATGCCTCCATGCTCTGCAAGTGTTGGACCACTGAGCTGCACCCTCAGCCCATTTTTTTACTTTTTGAGACAGGGTCTCACTAAGTTACGCAGACTGCTTCTGGTCTTGAATTTGTGATCCTCCCGCCTGTGCCTCCTGGGCTGCTGGGATTACAGGTGTGCGCTACCACACCCGGCTCAATGTGAACTGGCTCTTATAAGAATAGCAGGATGCTGGAACAGGGTACAATAGGTCTGAGAGTTCAAAGAAGAAACATTGGAGAAGTAATGAAAACCAAAGTCAGAACTGGCTATCACTGGCTTTCAACTGGGTCATTTCCCCACCACCTCCTGTAGTTGACTATACAGCAATGTTTGGAGACTTTCCCTTTTTTTTTTTTTTTTTTTTGTTGTTGTTGTTTTTTTGTTGTACTCAGGGGTTGAACCCAGAGCCTTGCACATACTTTGTAGTGTTCTACCATTGGGCTGTGCCCCCAACCTCTACCTCCTGAGATACTAATTGCAGGCATGTGCCACCGTACCCAGCCTGGGAGACCTTTTTGATTGTCCTGACTGGCCTGGGAGGTGCTACAGGCACCTAATGGATAGAGGCTAGGGACACTGCTAAATATCTTGTAAACTATCTGACATTTCCCACGACAAATTAATCTGGTCACAAAAGCCAACCGTATCAAAGGTGAAAACTCTGGGCTAGAGGAAGTTGAAAGCAAAGGCACTGAGGTGGAAAAAATAAATTTTGGGACCTGGAACACAGGGAGGAAGTGAGGGACATTCATTTGATCTGGAGAGAGGCAGAAATCTTGAATACTCTGTAACAGATGCTCATTTTTGCCATCTTAGGGGAAATCAAAGATTTGAATAGGAGATGGGATCAACTTTGCTTCACAGTTCAATTTGGCTGCAGTGTGGAGAATGAACTATAAAAAGCAAGAGTGGATATGGTAGTCCACTTATAGCAGAAATGGAGGTGGGCAGAAGCAGAACAATCTGACAAAGGGAGAGCCAGCTGGACTTAGTATCTAAATGGATATGTGTAACTAAAGTTTCCAGGTAAATGGAAACTAAAACAGGAAACATTACAAAAAGCCTAAGTCAGACTTCTTTTCCTTTCTGTACTGGTGCCCTTGAACAACAAAATAAAAACAAAATTATTCTGTTCTCTACTATAAACTTAGATTTTAGATCAAAGAATCCCAATCTGAATTTCATAAATTCAGTTTCATAGTTATGAGGTGCCCTAGTAATTTTCAACACTTCCAAAAAGGTACAGTAACAATCCATTTTATTAAAGATTATCCACAACCTCTATTATCAGGGACACACTGAGACAGCAAAATGAAACACCAATGTCCTTCAGATATCCAGCCTGAATTCATCCTAAACTGTAAATGCAATTCCAACAATATTTTTAGTAAAAGACTGAGGCAGGCACATCAGTAAGGAAAAGTAAGCTCTCTCCCTTAATACATCTATGGCACAACAGCTTTCTGCTCTCACGCTTATAACCTCAATAATCTAAGTAAAAATGACACATGTACAGTAAAAAAAAAAAAAAAGCAGAAAAATGTTGACTAAATTTTGCAGTTAGAATCAAAATGGTTAAAACTGAGTTTGAGTATTTATTTAACCTCAAAAACTCATTTATATCAAAGAGCTTATTCCCTACTACATGTGATATTGGCATGGTAATGCGAGTCTATAATCTCAGTGCTTTGGGAGGTGGACGCAGGAGGATCACTGTGAGTTCAAGGCCAGCCTGGGCTGCATATGGAGTCCCAGGCCTGAGCTACAGGGTGAGACTGTGTCCCAACAAAACAAAAACAAACAAACAAAAAGCAAACAAAAAGTTACTTATCAATATTTATCATATAACCAAAAAAGAGAAAACTGCTTATATATGAAACTAGTTATAGTCTTGACACAGTTTAACTATTGCTACAAAACAACCAACCAATCTAAACCTTCATTAATAAAGTGGATCACACATACTTAAAATCTGTAAGTTAACTATTATTGTTCTGCTAAAGACCAATCATCAAAAAAAATTTTCAAGAAGATTATGTCTTATCCTGGCTGTATGAAAGAAAGTTAAAATTTAAGTCAGGCACCATGACACATACTTATAATACCAGCAACTTTGGAGGCAAGAGGATCTCAAGCTCAAGGTCAGAGGCAGCCTGTCCACGTTAGCCAGACCCTGTCTCAAAACAGAAAAATTTTAAAAAAGAGGTGGTAGAGTTTGCCTAGCATGTGCAAAGCCCTGGTTTCAACTCTCAGTGCTGGGGTGAAAAAAATTAAAATTTAGCAGTTCCACATACATAAACCTCACATGTCTGTTAGCTTGTCATGCGGTGGGGGCTTGCATGTTGTTGTGATGCTGAAAGCTATGCCATATGTATTTCAGATACTAGTAGGGCCACCCAAGGTGGACAGGTTTCAAATGACCTTCCAGACTATGACAGACTATGGAGAATGACCCAGCAACCCTATCCCAAACAATCAACCAGTGAAAATTCTATGAATAGCAGAGAAGCACTGTCAAATATAATGCTGGAAAATGAGCCCCCTGGGCTGGAAGGTATTCTAGAAATGACTAGGGAAGAGATGGCTCCCCAAAGCAAAATTAATTTTCATGATGGAATTGGAGCAAAGCCCCTGGGACCTCCTTTTGCTGATGTGGCATGACTCAAAATGAGAAGAAACACAGTGGCTGCAACAATAGGCTCAAACATAAAAAGATTTTGTGAATGGCACAGTGCTGGAGAGTGCTTCATTTTGCTGTACTTAAGAGTCACTATGAGTTGGATCCAACTCAATAGCACCTAAAAACATATACAAGGAATAAATGGGCTGCATATACTTACTCCACCTCTAAATCTGCGGGCAGTTCACTTTCCTTTTCCCAGGTTAATATCTCTACTGCATACCGAAACATAATAGCAAAAATGCTGTAAGCTCTTCCTATCATGTCTTCTGATAAATGTATTAGAGGATCCTGAATGAAAGAACAGAAAAAAATGCAAACCTTTGAAATGCATATTAATTCTCTTCTTTCCCATTCTGCTCCACTTCTCAAAATACTACACAGAAAGCTGATAAGTCTTTCAGCTTTAACTTCTCCTCATTAATTTAATCCAATACATTACAATCTACCAAATGAAGCTTCCTTAAATGTTTTGTTTAGATTAATACCAATTCTGAATCAAATGAATCAAAATATTCAATGGTACTCATATCTAACGAATAAATTTAAACATTTTGGAATGGCATTCTAGGATGTATAAAACCTAATTTCAAATCATCTTTGTAGCTTCATATCCTAATTCCAATTTGCAGAATAAATAAACAAGGAATATTTTCTAAGGATGGACAAGCAATATTTAGTTCTATATGTCTATTGGGGACCTGGATTTTGACAATTTTAAAGGGACGAACCCACCAATGTTGGAAACTTGACCCTTGATATTGTAAGAACCCCTCATCTGTCTACTGTCACCAAGGAGGGTGAGATGTACATGCATGTTAGCAAAGGTCTACATACAACATCAAAAAAGACCAGGTGCTGACTGTGGATCAGACCATCAACTGCTCATATGCAAGTTCAAACTGAAGCTGAAGAAAATTACAACAAGTATACGAGAGCCATAGTATGACCTTGAGTATATCCCACCTGAGTTCAGACACCACCTCAAGAATAGGTTTAATTCATTAGACACAAATGATAGGACACCAGAAGAGTTATGGCATGATATAAAAAAATATCATTCAAGAAGGAAGCAAAAAGTTATTAAAAAGACAAGAAAAAAAGAAAAGACCAAATTACATGTCAAAAGAGACACTGGAACTTGCCCTTGAACACCCAGCAGGTAAAGTAAAAGGAAGACATGATGAAGTTAAGGAACTAAACAGAAGATTTCAAAAGGCAGCTCCAGAAGACAAAAATAAATATTAGAATGACATGTGCAAAGAGCTAGAGGCAGAAAACAAAAAGGGGAGAACATGCTCTGTGTTTCTCAAGCTTAAGGAACTGAAGAAAAAATTCAAGCCTTGAGTGGCAGTAGTGAAAGATTCTGCGGGGAAAATATTAAATGATGTAGGAAACATCGAAAGAAGATGGAAGGAATACACAGAATCATTATACAAAAAAGAAATGGTAGATGACCAACCATTCCAAGAGGTTGCATATGAAGAGGAACCAATGGTGTTGAAGGATGAAGTGGAAGCTGCCTAGAAAGAACTGGGAAAACACAAGGCTCCAGGAATTGATGGGATACCAATAGAGATGTTTCAACAAACAGATGCAGCACTGGAGGTGTTAACATGTTTGTGCCAACAGATTTGGAAAACAGCTACTTGGCCAACTGACTGGAAGAGATCCATATTTGTGTCTATTCCCCAAAAAGGGGATCCAACTGAATGTGCAAACTATCCAACAATATCATTAGTATCGCACACCAGCAAAATTCTACTAAAGATCATTCAGAAGCGACTGCAGCAGTATATAGACAGGGAATTACTGGAAAATCAAGTGGAATTCAGAAGAGGGCGGGGAACCAGGGACATGATTGTTGATGTCAGGTGGATATTAGCAGAAAGCAGAGAATATCAGAAAGATGTCTGTGTCTTATTGACTATGCAAAAGCATTCGATTGTGTGGATCATAGTGAATTATGGATAACACTTCGGAAAATGGGAATACCAGAGCACCTAATTGTACTCACGAGGAATCTGTACGTGAACCAGGAGGCAGTTGTTCAAATAGAACAAGGAAACACTGCCTGGTTTAAAGTTGAGAAAGGTGTGTGTCAGGGCTGTATACTTTCACCCTATCTCTTCAATTTATACGCTGAGCAAATAATCCAAGA
>VMDO01034825.1:0-16610 GCA_007922755.1 Pedetes capensis
AGCCCTGTGGCATCCGATCCCGTCAGATCTCGGAAGCTAAGCAGGGTCAGGCCTGGTTAGTACCTGGATGGGAGACCGCCTGGGAACACCAGAAGCTGTAGGCTTGGGAGAAGGACCTGGCAACCCCCTCCCAAAAATTAATCTGCCATTGAAAACCCTATGAACAGCAGAGAAGCACTGACAATAGTGTTTCCCCTGTGGTACAGAGGGTCGCTATGAGTCGGATACCGACTCGACGGCACCGCACCTAACAACAACAACAACAACCAATGTATACATTTCTGCTCACTCTGTTGTCATGAATGCAAGGCCAAGTGCACCTTCCACCCCCTACCCCACCACATGCCAGGTGTTTTCTATCAATGTAGCAATCATCAGGTCTAGTGAATTTTTAGGGATATTAATCTGGTAATAGTGAAGAGAATAGCGTTAAGCAGAGAGAGACAGAAGTCACTGAGATAAATAAGGTCTGTCATAATCTGCATGAGAAGATAAAAAGCCCTAGATTAGAATAATAAATGTTAGTGGAAATAATGAAGACAGAAAGAAGCTGACAGTCATTTGAGCAACAGACTTGGCAGTATCTGACGGCTAAAGGTGCACAAACTACTATCGTAGGTCCCTCTCTTTTGTATTACCTTCATGAAAATGTGATGCAGAGTATAAACAAGTTTGGTTTTATATAGTGCATGTGCATATTTAGTTCTCAGTAAATGGTTAAATTTCCATCTTTATTTTTAAGGTCCACATGTTTTTATGTTTCTCTTTTTTTCTCCCCCAACTCTCTCAGATGAGATATACTGTGTTGCCCAGGATGCCTTCAAACTCCTGACCTCAACTGGTCCTCCTGCCTCGGCCTCCCAAGTAGTCTGCTTTATATGTGCTCTCTTCCAAATCTTTCAGAATATTAATATCAGGGTGGGAGAATACCAAACTAGTCTTTAAAAGATTTGGCATAATCAAGGACTAAATAAAATCTCTTTTTTTAATGATTGGAAAATACTGAAATCATGGTACCAACAAATCTAAGATTGTACCTCCAATTATTTTATTAAATCAGTTACAGAAAAAGTTTAAGGGTCTTAGAGCATATCTATACATTAGATTATACCCATTATTATGAAGCATATTAACAGTAAGCACATATTATTAAGTCCACCATAAAGGGATGGTGGACATAAAAGAATGCCATACCACTGTGGCATCTTATCCTGTCAGATCTCAGAAACTAAGCAGGGAAGGGCCTGCTTAGTACCTAAATGGGAAACCTCTTGGGAGTACCAGTTGCTGTAGGCTTGGGAGAAGGACTGGTTAGCCCACTCCCAACTGGTAAGCCCACTCCCAAAAAACAATCAGCCATTGAAAACCCTATGAAGAGCAGAGAAGCACTGACAATAATGCTGAACATGGCACAGTGTCGGGCAGTGTTTTGCCTGTTGTACATAGGGTCACTATGAGTTGGACACTGACTTGATGGCACCTAACAACAAATATTATTAAGTCAGTTATAGAAAAAGTCAAGATATAAGTCTTAGAGTCTTGCCAAGAGTGATGGTGCATGCCTGTAATCCCAGCGCTTTGGAGGCTAAGGCAGGAGAATCATAAATTCCATGTCAATCTAGGCGACAAAATGAGACCTTATCTCAAAAAAACTTTAAAGTCTGAGACTCTACCTGTAGGAATCTGAAGAGATATTATCTTCTAGAGTTAATGACAAAATTTAACTCACCAAAATGAAGCTGTGAGATTTTTTTAAATGTTATAAATATCTAGATTGAAATGTTCAAAATGGTCATTTTAGGCTGAACAATGCTATTTTAGGTATTTGGAGATGGATCTTTGCTAAACCCAAGATGTTAGTGCTTTTGATCTGTGTTTGTCTCCTAGAATTTGTGTAAGTGGTTATCTCCCAACTTAGATATAGTAAAGATTACTTTAGGAGTACTGAAGGGCATGCTGTTTTTTGGAGAGTTTTTGTCAATTTGTTCCTAAAGGAATCAGTGGTAGATGTTCTTCAGAACTTGTTTCCTGTTCAATTTTTTTTTCACCATCATTTTTTGTTATTAAATAAGTTACCTTTCTTTCTCTTTACTCCATTGCTTCACCTCTCTGTATTTCTGGGCTGGGATATTCTTATCAGCATCATCATTCTAGGACTGAGTTTTCTTAATAGGCTTTGTTTGCCATAAACCCCTCCAAAAGCATGAATTCATTTATTTAAAAATGTGAAGAATTGTGTGAATATTGTTAGTGTAGTTTGAGTTATTTTTAGGAAGAAATAAGAAAACTTAAATCTCTATGATTATGTCTCTTATTTTTTTTTACTCTGATATAGCCCATTATTCAAAACACTCAGTGTATAGGATAACCTGCACTGTGATTAAAAGCACAAGCTCTAAATCCAGACTGCATGGGTTCCATTACTGATTGTGCCTTTTACCAGCTGAGCGAACATGGGCACAGTATTAGAACATCTTGTTACTGTGTGTCTAAAATGGGGGAGATAACTCCAACTGCAAACGACTGTTGTGTGGATTAAATAGTTAACTCATATAAAACAGCATGTAATAAGGCATAATAAGTGATGGTTTGGTGTACAATTATCATTGTTATATTTTTGTCATCACTGTTAAGATGCCTGGTTATTATCACTAAGAACCAGAGATGTTTTGTATCTGAAACATAAAAACTGGGCTGTTTTCATATTTAGCCTTTTAGATTGAGAATGTTATTTGTAACAAAACTATTCTTTGCCATCTCACCCAACATTATCATGTGAAGCCCTAAAAGAACTAGAACACTTGGTAGCTGGGCATGGTGGTGCATGTCTGTAATACCAGTGACTCAGGAGGTAGAGGCAGGATTGAAAGTTCAAGGCCAGAGGCACTTGGGTAACCTAGTGAGACCCTTGTCTCAAAATAAAAAGTAAAATATGGGCTGGGGATGCATCTCAGTGGTAGAGCACTTGCAAAGCAAGCATGAGGCCCTGTGTTCTATCCCCCAGTACCAAAAGAAAGAGAAAGAGAAAGAGAAAGAGAAAGAGAAAGAGAGAGAGGAAGAGGAAAGGAAGGAAGGAAGGAAGGAAGGAAGGAAGGAAGGAAGGAGAAGGGAAGGAGAAGGGGAAGGGGAAGGGAGGGAGGAAGGGAAGGGAAGGAGAAGGGGAAGGGAAGGAGAAGGGAGGGAGGGAAGGGAAGGGAAGGAGAAAAAACAAAAAAGAAATGGAATACTTGTAGGTAGTTTTCAGATTCCTTGACTAGGGAGAAATTTATTTTCCCAATATATTAATAAGAAAAAATTTAAAAATAATAGTAAGTTTATTAAAGCAGAGAAAAGATGGGGACCAGGTAGCTTTACTTTTTGTGAATACACCACATTTCTGTACTTTGCACCAATTTGTATGTGTCAAGGTGTCTAGGACATGCAAACTTGAAAGGACTACTTGTTTGACTGAAGTACGCAATCTAAATGATACAAATTGAATGAAATAAAGTAGTCCTGGAGATTTGTATTTCGGAGCAGCTGGTGACTTGGTGCATAGCAGTAAAAGTGGGATACATGAGAAAATGTCCAACTGAAAACGGTAGATAAAATCTATAAAATATCCAGGTAGTATTATGTTTGCAACTATATAAATGGAGTAAGTGGGTTTTTCTTGGCTCCTCACTTCCCTTTATAATATCATTTTCTAATTCCATCTTTAAGTTCCCAGAGTCATCCAATAAAAAGTATGAAGTTCATTTTTGTGAAAACCTTTTTTCTTTTACATTTCAACATTTGTAATTATAATCTCTTTACTAAAGAGGTACAAACCCATTTCCTTCTATTTCATCTTTCCTTCCTATTCTGTTTCTTAAATGTCTTCTGTGCCTCCTGTGGGAAAATAATCCTCCTAATTTAGAATTCACAGATGGACAGATAAGTTATTTGCTTATCTCATTCTTTACTAACTTGAGTCACTGACATATCACATCCTAGTCAATGTTGTTTTCATTCACATTGTGTAAAGAAAAATAGGTCATAGTGAAGGGGACTCATTCATAGCAACCCTACGTGTTGAAATTTCACTGACTTAAATAGCACATGAAGAATCTTGGTATGTATGTATATATTCAGTGTTTATCTTGCTTTGTTGAAATGTTACTAATTTTTAAAAGGCTTATGAAGTGAAATAGAGAATTCCCCATTTGAAAATAGGAATGTGTTTCCTAATTACAATGTCAAAAATATTAAAAGCGTTCTTAAATAATTATAATTGGCCAAGCATTCACATAATCACATTTTATAATTTTGTACACGAAATTACTGGGAATTGACTTGGGTTGCTAGTAATATGAAGCATTCAGACATGCTATATATGCAAAGAGAGAGGAGCACTGACAATTAGTGTTTCCCCTGTTGTACACAGGGTCGCTATGAGTCGGATACCGACTCAAGGGCACCTAACAACAACAACGATAAGTGCAAAAGTAACTGCATCTGTGAACATACAGTTGTTTCTCTTAAATTGAGAATGTTGCTATGCTGTTTTTGTTCCTTATATCGTTGTCTGCCAAATTAAAACTTTACAAATCTTCCTACATTTCATTCACCTTTCCTGCTGAGCTTTCTGAACTGTCAGATTGTTAAGGTCATTCCCTTTTAAATGTCTCCATCCTCATAAAGGAGAGTAGTAATTGTTACTACTTCAGGGTCTGCAGCAAGGACTAAGTAAGATAAATACTAGACTCAGTGCTTAGCCTGTAACAAACATTCAATATTAGCTAAAATTGGTATAAAAATATTTTTCTCTGGACAAATTATTCACAAAAGAGGCACTAAAATATCTTTTATAGTATATCTTTTTCTTCTAAAAAAAATTTTAAGTCATTTTCTCTGCCTAATTTTTAATATGTGATGACTAATTCTAAAACTGGTCAACATTATCAGAATTCATGACATTTTAGCTGTATTATTAATGACGCTCATATGCATATATGATGTGATGGCATATGAACTTTAGTTCAGTGGGATTGAACAAAAAGTAAGTCATTGATGCTTAAGATAATTTGGCCATAATGTCATTATATAACATATATCTTTCTCAACCTTTCTTATTTAAGATATGTTCAGAGGTTTTTGTAACCTGTCAGTTAATATGATAAACACTTCCCCTAACTCTCTTTCCAAACATAATAACATTCCAGATTTATCCTATATCATAGTAATTAAAGTACCAGTAAGAATATCTCTATGAAGTTTCTATGTGATTTTTTACTTTTGACTAAAGTATATTTGACCAGGTAGTTTTTCATTTCTGAGTAAAAAGCTAAAGTCTTTACATGTAGGCTTATGAAGCTTACATGATCCATACACCCCCACTTCAAGATCATACTCTGTCTCTTACTACTTGCCTCTACTCACTAGTACCCAGTCTCACACCCTGCCACACTTTTTGTACTGTCTTCCCTCTGGCTGTAGTCTTCTTTAATAGATCTGGAGGACTGATTCCTCTCCTCCATAAATACTGACTCACACCTAACCTGCCCAGTGCAACTACCTACTTAAAATTACTATACCTCCTTATCTCTCTTAATCTCCTTTACTACATTTTGTTCCACCTAAAACACTTAATTAGCTACTAATATATAATATTGTCCATTGTTTGCTTCCCTAACTTCATATAAGTTGGTAAAATGAGAGACATTTGTCTATTTTTTTTGCTGAAATCTCTTGGATATGAGCACATAGTAGACACTCAGGAAAAAATTGAATTCTTACGTAAGTATACACACAAGCATGTGTGTGCACACATATAATTAATAATTTTTACTTGTTAAAAAATGTGATTTCACAAAAATTCATTGGACTTAACCAAATTTTCAGAAGTATTTACTAAATTCCCTCTAAAAGTATCTAATACTCAGGTAGGGCTGTGGGGGATAAATCGTAAAGAGGAAGGTATGTTGGTGATAGTTGCTACAAAAGAAATGCGATAACTGCCCTGCCCTGGAATAGCTAGTGTCAAGACTAGCTAACCATCTTGAGGGAAAATACAGCACGTGTATGTTAAATTGTAAAGAAAAAGTCCAGGTATTATTTGTCTAAGTACTTAAAGGAACAGTAAATAATTGTGCAAGTCAAAAAGAGCTATGATACTCATGAGCTAGAGTGTTTGGATAGCTGACAGGCAGTAATAGTTAGGCAAATAAAATCCTTTGGTTCATCAAAGTTAACTGTGGAAGATGAAGATAAAAACAGAACTTCTTTTATGTTTTATGATACTATTTTTTATTTTTAGCCACATTATTGTATTTATTCATTTAACAAGTATTTGTTAAGCACCTGTCAAATGCCAAGTGCAGCAATAGAAGATAAAATTGGGAACGGTAATCTGTTTTTTAATAATACTATATTTTTAAACAAGAAATTATAGCAATATAGTTTCATTGTAAAACTTTAGCAGACGCAGTAAGAAGAAAATGATAATTTAGAATTCATTATCACCTGGAAAACTACTCCTTAGAGTTCTCCCACATACATGATTATTTCCTTTCCTAAAGAGGTTGAGGAATTATTTGGCATTTGCCCCTGATAAGTGAACTAAAGTCATGAATACACTATGAAGTTCTAAAGCAGAAGTTGATTTCTATATATTGAATAGGCACATCCTCAACCAAAAGTACCTCTGCTCCTAGAATTATCCTGTTGCCAATTTCTTTGCCACACTTTTTAAAAGAAAGCACATTGACATAAAGGAAAACGTATATGCTGACGAAATGACATTCATTGTAATACTGTGACATTTTGAAATTAGGGATCCCCTTTCTTCCAACAAGCTAATCTTTCATCAATTTTACTCATTAATCTTGTCTTCATCTCTAAATGATATAAATATCCCAGTCTATTAAATGTTGAAGACCAGGGATAAAAAGGTGATATGGCTTTAACAGAATCACATAGAGAGTTGGTAGAGGTGCTAAGAAAAAACATTCATGTGTTCTTTGTTCAATGCATCAGTCAGCCAGGCATGGTGGTGCATACCTGTAACCCCTGCAATTTGGGAGGCTGAGGCAGGAGGACTGCAAATTCAAGGCTAGAGGCAGCCTGTGCAATTTAGTGAGACACCCTATCTCAAGATAAAAAAAATGATAATTAAAAAAGGGATAGGGGTGCTGCTCTGCTCAGTGAGAGAGAGCTTGCCTAGCATGTGTGAGGCTCTAGGTTCAGCATCCAGTACTGAAAAATAAAATCATTCATTGTAGAACTGTATGGGAGGTTATCTCTCATTATTACAAAATGATCACCTCATCTTAGTTCAGACCAATGGCCAAAAAAAAAAAAAAAAAGAAGAGAAAAAAATTTTAACCAGGCTTTAAAATATATTTAACCATAACTTATTTTTACATTTCAATCTAAATATGGAAAATACTATTTTTTAAAAGATGAAAAAGTGAATGAAGCATTTTCAGACCTTTTATCTACTGAAACAATGTTTTATGGCTCGTCTCAATCTTAGAAAGTGAGCATATTTTAAAATGGTTGTAATTGAACATTGTGACTGTGAAGAGACATTACTTTTATAGTAAGTATGAACCATACAGTATTATGTAGCATGAGTTGGGGTAGGGGAGGTAGCTGTCTCAATTTACCCTACTGAAACTATATAGATTTTCCTTTCAACTCAGCAGAATTGTAGCTACAAAGGCATACTAGCAGCTTTCTTTTCTTCTTAAGTACTTAAAGGTCACAGGGCAAGAAGAGCATGGTGACACATGCCCATAATCTCAACATTTGGGAGGTGACTTTGAGGTCAGTCTGAGCTACATAGCAAGTTCAAGGCCAGCCTGGGCTATGTAGTGAGACCATGTCTCAAAAAAAGTGAGGAGAGGGTAAGGGGGAGGAGTTTTAGCAGGACCAGCTTAATATGCAGACCTGCCTGTAACTAATCCAGTAGGTTGTCCATTTTGTTCTTATTAACTGTCTTGTTTCTAAACAGACTCTAGTTTTTAGGCTTGAATCTTCCAAGACATAACCTGGATATTTCAAAGACCTCTTATAATCAGGAGATAATTTGCATTGTTGTGGAGGGTTGAGAAATCAGCATAGTATAAAGCTTCTTTTCACTAGTTGATTTAATTTACCTTATTTCCTTTTTCTCCCTTCTGTAGTGGCAATTATTGAGTCTTCAAGAATAATTTAAGCAGGGAAGGCGGAGGCAGGAGGATTCTGAGTTCAAGGCCAGCCTCTGCTGCATAGAGAGTCTGAGGCCAGCCTGGGTTACATAGCAAGACCCTGTCTCAAAAACACAATCAAAGTAGAAGTGGTAGCACACACCTGTAATCCCCATAACTAGGATGGCAGAGGCAGGAGGTTCACAAGTTCTAGGCCAGAGGCAGCCTGTGTAACTTTGTGACTCTGACTCAAAATAAAATTGTTTTTTAAAAAAGGGCTGGAAGTGCAGCCCAGTGGTATAACACCTAAAAACTATGTGCAAGGACCTGGATTCAACCCCTAAGTACCCCCCCAAAAAAAAATCAAATAAACAATCAAATAAACAACAAAAGAAGAAGAATTTCTTCTTTCTGAACCCAGTAACATCCTATATGCTACAACAGAGTTGTGGGGTTTTTTCGTGATTACAGAAAGAGAATCTAAAAGAGAAAAAAAGTATAACAAATAACCATATTTATTGGAGTTTGAAATACATTTGCTTATTTCAGCCAGTATAATTTCAGATAGTTAAAGCATTGAAATGTATTTGCTTAATAAGTTCATATGCCTGAAAACTAAAATTAGATATCTGGAAGAAAGTAAGGAAATGAGTCTCAATTTTTTTCCTTAGCCAGAACATTGCATATTAAGAAAACTTTACTAGATCATTTTATGCTAGCTAATGAAACTTATTTTTCTCCCAGTTTGGTTTCACTATCAGTTATTCAGGGATTACAGTATGCTGTTATAATATCTGTTTCCTGTATTTTGATCTGATATAAGAGGTTACAAGACCTTTATAGATAATTATCAGAGAAAAGATGAGATTTTCTTCTACCTTCACCAGCTCCTCTCCCCACCTGTCTTGTCCTCCTGTTATAGAATCACCTAACTTGGACAATCACTCTATAAAGTCAAGTCTGAAGGTCTTGCTGCTTCTTGTGCTTCAACAAGCTGATTTGCTTAAATTCCTTTGTGCCATTCCATGAATCTGAGCTAATTATACTGCCATTTTTCAGAGATGTGCATTAGAAGTCATGTGTGCCTAATTCTGAAAATGGCTTTGTATATTAAGGCTCATTTACCCACTGATGGTTAGAGAGAAGTTCAGAGACTTATTGTTATTGGTCATAATTTTCAAATAGGATAATAGCATAGAACTCTCTTGTACTGCAGGCATATAAGACACAGTATCAACTTCACAATCATTAGAAATGTTGAAATTTGTCTTATATCTTACTGGACAAGGTGTCACAGAGAAGATATATTTAGTTATGGAAAAGAAAATCAGTATCCAGCATGCAGACACTAATAGGGTAAGCACTTCCAATTGGGTTTTCTTAGGAAGCATTGATTTGTGTGCATTACTGGGTCTGTGTAAAATGGTGTCCTTTTAGCACTAACTGAATATAAATTTCAGTAAATGTTTTTTCTTGCTGCAGATTAGAGTAATACAGTGAAATTTTCTGTGACTGAGGAGAAGCAGTGGCTGGACATCTGTTAATAGCCTAAAAGTAACTAATGAGGATGTGCAGTCGGACGATTGATTGAATGAATAGCTGCAGTCCTGTGTGTTTCTTTCTCGCTTGCTCTTTCTGCAAGCTGTAGAGAGGGAGGGGGAAGAGCAAGACAGGAAGGGAGCTAGAGAAAAAACGCTTTCTCTTAAGTGGAAGTAGCACGGATCCCAGGGGCCAGGAGGCCAGAAATGGAAGTTTAAACTGCATCTATCTTTTGAAGGGAGAACAGCAGGAATCAAAATGTCAGTCTCCGGAGTCACAGTTTACTCCTTATTTTTAAAGATCTGGAAGATAACACAGAATACTTTTTTTAGGATGTGGCTTTTTTTTTTCCCTTCTTGTCTGTGTTGAGATTACCTAATGTTATCTGAGAAGCTGGATTCCTATATGTCTGTCAGTTGAAGTGGAGATGGGAAGCAGTTGTGATAAAGGTATAATATGTATGTATCTGTCATGTGTGTGCGTGTGTATGTGCATATATATGTGTGTATTGGTATCACTCTGTGAAAAAAATCTTAGAATATAACCTTAATACAGTTTATAGTAATTAAATTGGAGATCACATCAACTGCAAAATGCTAAGCTTGTTAGGTCAGTTCTAACAGATTTATGATTCCAGAGGAAAATCTTAGTAAGGTCATATTGCCAGAGCAAGGAGAAGCTGATCTATTTTTAAATCTGCATAGGCATATATATTATTTTATCCTGGCAGCAGCTTTCAGTCTTTTCATAGCCCTTTTGTTGCAGTCTGGTGAATCATCTTATCTGCACAGAACCGAACTTTGACCTTTGTGCAAACACCATCAAATCATATGCAACACTTAAACTATATTTTGTTCATAAGAATATTAGAAATTTCTTTCAATTCTGTTAACTCCTACATTATTAGAAAAGTAGGTTGGTACAGTATAAGATGCAAATATTAAGTAAACTTAAAAGATATTTTATAGCTCTGAGGAAATTATTTTTATATATACATAAAGATAGAAGTTATCACCCTAAAGCCAATTCTTAACTCTTAGCAAGAGTTTCTAATGTCTTTATAGGTCATACACCACAAAGATAAAGAGACAAATTAGGTGGAAAATAAAATGTAATGAATGCACCTTTAAAGCAAACTGATTTTTTGTGAAAAATCAATAATTTTACAGTTTAAAGATCCTAAATTTGGGGTTTTAATGATGTTTCATATTTTCTCCTCCTTTTCCAGAGGTGCCAGCAGAAAGGTCCCCCCGTAGACGGAGCATCTCAGGGACCAGTACATCAGAGAAACCCAGCTCCATGGACACTGCAAATACCTCACCTTTCAAAGTACCAGTAAGTATTTCCTTTTTCTAAAATATTTTACTTTTCTCTTTTCTTTTCAGAGATAACTACTAAGGAACACAAATATTTTGTTTCTCCAGAGTTTGTTTACAATACTGAGGTGAAATGACAGAGTTATCAACGTGGATAGGTTAACGGTGGTGAATGTCCACTACTTTGAATAGAAAGTTTATTAGATTTTAGGGAATATTATTTTTACTTGTAGGATATTTCCAAAGTATATAACTAAATACATAAAATTCAAATTACTCTGAACTATCTTTGCACATGTCCTAGTTGCTAGCTATAACCTACCACAATTCTGTAAAATGCTGGTAGGAGTTTCTCTTTTGTTTTGGGGTGTGTGTGTATGTGTGTGTGTCTGTGAGTCTGTGTTTGTGTCTGTGAGGGAGAGAGAGGGCCATGATTTTTTTTCTAGAGGTAGATCATAGGGAGAGAGAGGTGAGACTCATAAAGTTGGACAGCAAATTCACAAAGAATTAGATAGTTAGGAATTCTGATCCTGAGACCTGGCCTGTGCTTTGCTTAAACCATCTTTGAGATGATCATGTCAGATACTTAAGAAATTACCCTGACAGAAGCTAATCCTTAAATTGACTAGGCAAAACCATGCTGAATTGGAAAGGCCATAGGTGATCAGATCATCTGACCACTAGGTACAGGACTATTTTGGACCTTGTTGATATGACTCTAAGTAACCCACATTTTAAGTCATCTCTTTTCTTTATTTATTGGGTAAGAAATATACTTACTTTCTAAATATATCATATTTTAAAGTTTATAATATTATTAAAATTATACTTGAAAAGAATAGCTTCAGAAGGTTGATTATTATTTCAGGTACAATGAAAATTATTATAAAATAGGAGTAGGCTTTTCTATTTAGGGGTGGGAGAAGCTTTTTTTCTCTAATTCAGCCAGGTTAATATGGTTCTTTCCTTATTACAATACTTTTAATTTGGAATGATCTTTTAAGTAGAACTGATTTTTTTTAGATGTATAAACTGATTATGTTAATTAATCAAAATGGGTGTTTTATTTTGTGTTAACCCCTAGGAGGAAAATTTCCACTTATTTACCATAGGGCATGTAGAGTTTGTAGATATATGTTTCTGTGACACCTTTCAAAGCTTTATAGATTTTCCCATTTTTAAAGATCACTAGTGTTGAATTAATCCAACCAAATTATGACAAGAATTTAAAAACATCTTTGTTCCATAGACATAGGTACCTATTTTTTATTTTTTTCATGAATGAGAAGAGCATTTTTTCTTTCCCCTCTTATTTTCCTGATGAAGCAGATACCAATATAGTGAAACTACTCATATACAGAATTTAGTGATGTACTTGGCTAAATTAAGATTGAATTAGAATTGGAAGTTTTCACAGTCATGCTGGAACCAAATGGTGGATTCTTAATTTAAAAAAAAAAGTTCATAAATGAAGAAGAACATGTCTCTGCAATATGGTAACATTGAAATATGTCCTATATTAAATCTGAAGCTTATGGGCATGCTTTTTAAGTTTTAATTATTTAAGAACCACATTTTTTGCCTGTAATCGCAATGATTCGGGTGGTGGAGGCAGGAGGATCACAAGTTTGAAGTCAGAGGCAGCCTGCACAGCTTAGCAATATGCTGTTTCAAGATAAAAAATTAGAAAGGGGCTGGGAGTGTAGCTCAGTGGTAGAACACTTGCAAAGTATGCCCAAGGCCCTATGTTCAACCCCTCAGTACCACAAAAAAACCATTTATGTAAATAATAAATTGGCAACTAATTTAAGATCTATTTAGGATAAATGAACACAGCTTTACATTTATTAATAGCCCTTAAGGGTAGCATTTTGTTTCCATATGGTGCATATAGTACAGAAATTGACACTGAAAACAGTGATTCTGAATCATCAAGAAAAATTGATTTTTTAATTTGTTTTGCCATCTTTTCATCAACATATAACTGTAAAATGTTATTATATATCCATTAAGAATATTTAAGATCTTAAAGATATGTGATACTTATAAAACTTTTTGTCCAGGAAAATGTACTTTGTGAAGTTCCTCTTTTCTTGATCATGCTCAATAAATAATTTATATTTTTTAAGAGAAACCAAAATATGTTGGCTTAAATGAGACTCTGCCAGTACTTGGATATCTGTAGAAATACATTCATATTTTAAATTTTCTATATAATACCAGAAGTTAGTGAACTTACCTCACTTAAATATTCTGATTGGATGAATGTCTTGTTTTCAGGTCAACATAAAATATTTTTGTAATTAATATCACAGTGCACTCTGAATATGGGAAAGCAGCATTAAAGGTAGCCAGACTTTGAGATATTTAACTTTAAATTATTTATATAATATTTCAAAGAAGACCATTGCCATATTAGCCTCATGAAGAGGCACAAGTGATATTCTAGCCCAAGTACTAATGGTTCTCAGATTCAGATGTTGTTACTATAGTGAGCTGTAGGTTCACCACTCATCCAGTGGACTCCTAAAAGAACTAGTAGTATACTCTCAAAAAGAGTCTTTTTCTTGCCAGCTTTTTCAGACTTACTGAGAGTATAGGAAATAGATTTTAGCAAGTCCTGCTAAAAACTGTTTCCACACTTAGTAAGTACTTACTTTAGGCAAAGTATTGGTGATTCACCAATTATTGATGCCTTCTTGGTTTATTATGCTTGTAGCTGGGGAAACAGAAGTGAAACAGAATTTCCACTTCCAGAAAGCTTATAGTCTAGTAGCAAGAGATAGAAACATTACCAAATTCATAAAGAAGTAAGTGTGGTAACACATGTTGTTAATACAATGTAAAAGCTAAAGCTTTTGCCAAGGAACAGTATTTGAGGTGACTTTCAAAGGCTGAAAGAAAATAATTGACTGGGAAATAGAGTATTCTGAGAGAACATAGCATTTTGGAAAGACATACATCATTAGATAATTGATGCCTCCAGGGAATATAGAGAGGATTCAGTGAGACAGGATTTGAAAAGTGTGTGGGCAAAAATGGCAGGCAAGACAGCTAGAGAGTTAGGTCCTGGCAAGACTGTGAATGGGTTTGTCAAACTTAGCTAAAGTATGTTGGTTGCTGAAACATTAGGGATGTGTTTATTGAAATGTTTGTCTTTGGCTCAAAAGCAAAACCAAGTTGTGTAAATATTCTTCTTGACTCTTAAGTGAATCTATTGTCTTCTTGCTATTACTATCATTGTGATAGGTAATAAGGAAGGGTCTATCTTTGAATAGAGGACCACCTCAAGGAGTAGAGATGTAGCTCAATGGTAGAGTGTGTGCTTAGCAGGCACAAGGACCTGAGTCCAATCCCCAGCACACACACACACACACACACACACACACACACACACACACGTTAGCCCAGCGCATGCGCACACGTGCACACACACATACCCTCTAGCTAACCTTACTGATATTCCAGAGTAATGATGAACTTTAAGGACATCAGAGAGAAGCTAGAGGTTACTCATATCCTGCTGGTTGATGGCAGCTAAGGCAGAAAGAATAACTATCACAGTGAGCTCAAGGGCAGAGAATCCCAAAACCTTTATATGTCTTCCTTATTCATAAAATGTTATACCTTTAAAAACTTAAAATAGGTAACTAATATAGCAGAGTATTCATATATAAGAATATAGGAAATGAGAGAAGCAACTTACATGGCTACTGAACCTACAGGTTAAGGCAAAGTCTTGGACTTTAGGAATGTTTAAATATAATTCTACTTTTATCTAATCATAGCCATAAGAAAAAAGCAAAGATCTACAGGATAGTTTTTCTGTTTGTCTTCTACTCTCATTACATATTTCTTCATATATTCCTTAATTCCAACCACAATTATTTGTTTATAGGTCTGTGTCCCTCATTTAACAATGAATATCTGTCCTAATCATTTTTATAAGGACTCTGGGTGCCTAATATAGTATATCACGCATAGTAAACATTCAACAAATAATTGTTGAGTGGATAAAGTATGCACGAATTATGGAAAGACCCAAATAGGATGAGATTATGTCACACTTATTCTCTTGGTATTACTGATAATGTCTCTAGTCAAATGGAACAATAAATATTTAATAACACTTAATAAGCTTTTAATCAGAGATTATTTGGAATGAGTGTACCTGTGGAGAATGATTAAAGTTTTTTTCTCAACAAGGAGAAATTTTAATTAACATTTGGGATTCATAGTTACAGTATTTCATGTATGTACTGTATACTGTGTCTACTTATAGTAGAAACTGAATCTGGATAGAATTCTGTATTTAATGATTCATTTCTAGGGATATTTCTTTGGGCCCTTTAGATATTGTACATATGTATACACTAACAATGTTTTTGCAGTGTAAGTTTTTGACTTAGATTCTATAAAAACAATTTTAATAATTTTTGTCTTTTTAAAATATCATAGTTTTTGTTCTTTTATTTAATGTCTTGCTAGGCTTTTTGCTGTGTTGATTTGTGTTTTCTTCTAAGTAGAACATCATTTGTACATTTTATACATTGCTTTAACTACATTTAAATGATATTACAGGGGTAGGGATCAGCAACTGAGTTAAACTAGTAAGTTATCCATGTATTTATATTTAATTCAGAAAGGGAAAATGATCATGTATTATAACTGTGTATATGTCTGAGTTTGGGGGACAGGCTTCTTTCTTTATCGTCCATTTATAAAGTGACTTGATATTTATGATTTGGTATCACTTCTATTTAGACGATACCATCAATTTGACATTGGCTAAGAGAGAGCTGCTTGTGTTCCAGGCAGGTGCTTGGCTTAGTGTTCCCATTTCTGTAACACAATGGTCTGAGTTCCCTTCCATGTGAGTATAACACAATGCAATCGCAGCTGCTTCATTTGTATTAACTTTGAGCTTAGCTCCGAAAGAATTCATGCTCTAAAATGTATGCCAAGACAACCAGAAAGCACAGTTGAACTAAGGTGGTAGTTGAATATTCCCATGTAACTAACCCTCCTTGTGCTCTTACCACTGTGACACCTAAGCATTCCCAATCAAGTAAACATCCTAGATACAAAAGACTGTCAAAAAAGGCAAAACCTTTGCATAGTTTTTACAAGAAAGTAAAGCTCTGGAAAATAAAATGTAGACTACATTAAAGTCGTCTATAAAAAGAAATACCATGCCGCTTCCTAAGTGCCAAGATAGCAGGCTTAGTTGATAGTGGTCTCTGTTTTGCATAGAAGCCTGTGTATTATTGATATAAGTGTTTTTCCAAATAAAACAAACAGATAGCTTCATGTGCACTTATGAAAGACCAGAAAATGCTCATTGTTCAAACCAGTGGTTTTCAACTCTAGCTTAAGGACCTTCAAAAAATGTACTGATGCTTAGATGCCACCTCAGACCACATAAATAATAAATCTCTGGCCTAGAGCCCAGTTTTCTGTATTTTTTAAAAGTTTCCCAGATGATTCTAATATGCAGCCCAGGGTTGAGAACTATTTACCTACATGATTTGTAAAATATTAGGAACTCATTTTACTCAGTCTTACCTGTGAACATCATTGCTTTCTTTTATATCTTTCTTTTTTT
>VMDO01034826.1:0-16622 GCA_007922755.1 Pedetes capensis
TTATATATGTTTAAGCCCATTGTTGCAGACACTGTGTCAATCCATCTAGTGGAGGGTTTTCCTCTTTTCCGTTGACCTGCCATTCTCCCAAACATGATGTCCTTCTCCAGGGATTGATCTCTCCTGACTACATGTCTGAAATATGTAAGACACAGTCTGGACATTCTTGCTTCCAAGTAGCACTCTGGTTGGACTTCTTCTAGGACAGATTTGGTGGTTTTTTTGGCAGTCCATGGTATACTCAATAGATGTCTCCAGCACCACAATTCAAAAGCATCAATTCTTTCTCTGTCTCTCTTGTTCAAAGTCCAGCTTTCACAACCATATGATGCCACTGAAAATACTATGGCATGAATCAGACGCACCTTCTGTCTTCAAGGTGACATCTTTGCTTTTCAATACTGTAAAGAGATCATTTACCACAGCTTTTCCTAGAGCAATACGTCTTTTGATTTCTTGACTACTGCTTCCGTGGGTGTCAATTATAGAGCCAAGCAAAGCAAAATCATGGAAAACCTCAATCTTTTCTCCATTTATTGTGAAGTTGCATGCTGACCCTGTCATAAGGATTTTTGTTTTGTTGATGTTTAGTCGTAACCATATTGGAGGCTATGATCTTTGATCTTCATCAGTAAATGTTTTAAATCCTCTTTGCTTTCAGCAAGCAGAGTTGTGTCATCAGCATAACGTAGGTTGTTAATGAGTCTTTCTCCAATCTTGATACCACGTTCTTCCTCATAAAGTCCAGCTTCTCAGATTATTTGCTGAGTGTATAAATTGAAGAGATAGGGTGAAAGTATACAGCCCTGATGCACACCTTTCTCAACTTTAAGCCATGCAGCGTTTCTTATTCTATTTGAACAACTGCCTCCTGGTTCATGTACAGATTTCTCATGAGCACAATTAGATGTCCTGGTATTCCCATTTTCCGAAGTGTTATCCATAATTTGTTATGATCCACATAATCAAATGCCTTTGCATAGTCAATAAAACATAGATAGACATCTTTCTGATAGTCTGTGCTTTCACATCAGCAATGATGTCCCTGGTTCCCCGCCCTCTTCTGAATCCCGCTTGATTTTCCGGTAATTCCCTGTCTATATACTGCTGCAGTGCTTCTGGATGATCTTTAGTAGAATTTTGCTGGTGTGCGATATTAATGATATTGTCCAATAGTTTGCACATTCAGTTGGATCCCCTTTTTTGGGAATAGGCAGAAATAGGGACCTCTTCCAGTCAGTTGGCCAAGTAGCTGTTTTCCAAACCTGTTGGCACAAACATGTTAACAACTCCAGTGCTGCACCTGTTTGTTGAAACATCTCTATTGGTATCCCATCAATTCCTGGAGCCTTGTGTTTCGCCAGTTCTTTCAAGGTAGCTTCCACTTCACCCTTCAACACCATTGGTTCCTCTTCATATACAACCTCTTGCAAGGGTTGGTCATCTACGAGTTCTTTCTTGTATAATGACTCTGTGTACTCTTCCCATCTTCTTTTGATGTTTCCTGCATCATTTAATATTTTCCCTGTAGAATCTTTCACTACTGCCATTCGACGCTTGAATTTTTCTTCACCTCCTTAAGCTTGAGAAACTCAGAGCGTGTTCTTCCCTTTGGGTTTTCTGCCTCCAGCTCCTTGTACATGTCATTATAATATTTGGTTTTGTCTTCTCGAGCTGCCTTCTGAAATCTCCTGTTTCGTTCCTTAACTTCATCATGTCTTCCTTTTACTTTAGCTGCTCGACATTCAAGGGCAAGTTCTACTGTGTCTTTTGACATGTAGTTTGGCCTTTTCTTTTTTTCTTGTCTTTTAAAGAAATTTTTGCTTCCTTCTTGAATGATATCTTTTATGTCATACCACAATTCTTCTGGTCTCCTATCATTTGTGTCTAATGAATTTTTGAGGTGGTCTCTGAATTCATGTGGGATATACTCAAGGTCATACCATGGCTCTCGTATTCTTGTTCTAATTTTCTTCAGCTTCAGTTTGAACTTGCATGTGAGAAGTTGATGGTCTGATGCACAGTCAGTACCTGGTCTTGTTTTTGACATTTTCTATAGAACTTTTCCATAGTCTCTTTCCACATATGTAGTCAATTTGATTCCTGTATGTTCCATCAGCCTGCAGCCATAGCCCTGTGGCATCCGATCCCATCAGATCTTGGAAGCTAAGCAGGGTTGGGCCTGGTTAGTACCTGGATGGGAGACCATCTGAAAACACCAGAAGCTGTAGGCTTGGGAGAAGGACCTGGTAACCCTCTCCCAAAAATCAATCTGTCATTGAAAATCCTATGAACAGCAGAGAAGCACTGACAATAGTGTTTCCCCTGTTGTACAGAGGGTCGCTATGAGTTGGATATGGACTTGATGGCACGTAACAACAACAACAACAATATTCCATCCGGTGAAGTCCATGTTTATAGTCTCCCTTTATGATGTTGAAAAAATGTATTTGTAATGAAAGGTCATTGGTCTGACAAAATCCTATCATGCAATCTCCAGCTTCATTTCTGTCACCAAGACCATATTTTCCAACTACCGAGCCTTCTTCTTTGTTTCCAACCTTTACATTCCAGTCACAAGTGATTATCAGTATGCTTTGATTGCACGTTTGATCTACTTCAGATTGCAGAAGCTGATAAAAGTCTTCCCTTTCTTCATTTGTGGCCTTAGTGGTGGGTGCATAAATTTGAATAATAGTCATATTAACTGGCCTTCCTTGTAGGAGTATGGATATTATTCTATCACTGACAACATTGTATTTCATGACAGATCTTGAAATGTCTTTTTTCATGATGAATGCAACCCCATTTCTCTTTAGTTTATCATTCCCAGCATAGTGGACCATGTGATTGTCTGACTCAAAATGGCCTATGCTGGTCCATTTTAGCTCACTGATGCCTAGAATGTCAATGTTTATGCGCTCCATTTCTCTTTTAACGATTGCCAATTTTCCTAGATTCATACTAAGTACATTCCATGTTCCAATTATTAATGGATGTTTACAGTTGTTTCTCCTCATTTAGAGTCTTGCCACATCAGCAATTGAGCTTCCTGGGGCTTTACTCCATTTCCGTCATCATGGTAGACTCTACTTGGAGGAGGCAACTCTTCCCCAGTAGTCTTTTGAGTGCCTTCCAACCTGGGGGGTTCATTTTCCAGCACTATATCTGACAGTGTTTCTTTGCTATTCATAGGGTTTTCAGTGGCTAGTTGTTTCGGGAGTGGTTCACCAGGTCCTACTCCCTAGTCTGTCTTTGTCTGGAAGCTCAGCTGAAAACCTGTCCACCATGGGTAACCTTGCTCATATCTGAGGTGCCAGTGGCAGAGGTCTCAGCCTCATCACTACACACAAGCCCCCACAGTGCGGCAAACTGACAGATGTGGGGGGGGTCTCAAAATTACAAAATAAAAAAAGAGGGGGACAGGGGACACAGCTCAGTGGTGGAGCAGCTTCCTAGCATGCAGAAAGCCCTGGGTTCAATCCCCCTCCCAGTAATTAAAAAACAAGGTAGGTAAAAGTAATTGTTATCTTTAGCAAAGAAACTCATGGCAATATCATCTCCTGTGCGAATACAGAACACCTTGGACTAGGGTTATGGCTTGGAGTGAGACAGGCCTGTGTTTCTCATCAGTAGAGTGGTAGCAATACAAAGGGCCCAGGCCTCTTCCCAATGACCTTGGGAATATCAAATACTAGGAATGTGAAAATTCTTTCTTGGAGGTAAATCATCATGAGAATAAAAGCTACTGTCACTATCCTAGATAATTGATAGAGGGAATACTTCCTAACTAATTTTTAAAGTCAACATAACCAAGATATAGCAAAGATGGTATGAAAAGGAATAACACAGGTCACTTTTACTTATAGATACAAATGTAAAGTCCTAAATAAAATAGTAATATATGAATCCCAACAATATTTAAAGGTATATATAATGTACCCCATTCATGCTGACTTCAGTTTAAAAATTCAAAATTAGTTTAACAACAATAAATATATCAATTAATTTACCACATGAATATAAGAAAAAAAGGGAGAAGGGCCTGGCAATCCACTCCCAAGGCAATCCCGAAACTGTCTGCCATTGAAAACCCTATGAGCGTCACTATGAGTCAGATACCAACTCGACGGCACCTAACAACAACAACAACAACATAAGAAATAACATTATATGATTTCAAGAACAGATGAGGAAAAGCATTTGATAAAATCCAGCATGTCTTCATGATAAAAGCTCTTAGAAGGCCTGCAAGTTAACTACATAAACAACTTTAGCAAATTCATACATAATGGTACAATGTTGGAGGTATCTTTCTCAGAGCAAGAACCGGATTAAGTGTCTCACTTCTGCATTCAGTGTTATCCAGGGAATTCTAGATAATGTGATAAGACAAGACAGAAGAAAAGAATATGAAAAGTTTAAAAGCAAAGACTCAAACTATCATATGACTATATATTTAGAAAATCTAAAAGAATCTACAGATAAGTTATTGAGATTAATCTAAAGGCTAAGTTTCCTAGATATAAAATCAATGTACAAAACATTGTGCATATTCACATATATCTGCAACAGTTAACATGTAAATATATCCGGAAAATATACCATTTATAAGAGTATAAAAATATCAGACATCTAGGATCAAATCTAACAAAAGATGTGCAAAGTCTCATTGCAGAGAACTATAAAATGTTGTTGAGAAATATTAAGGAAGACCAAACTAAATAAAAAGATATAACATGGTCATGGACCAGAAAATTCAGTGCTGTAACTACTCAGTGTTTTTCTAAATTAATCTAAAGATTAAGTGAAATCCCAAGCAATATCCCATTTTCCTCAAAAGTATCCAAAGGAACTTGATAAACTGATCATAAAATTTATATAGAAATACAGAGTCAAGCATAGCCAAGATACTTTTGAAGGAAAAACAAAGGTAGGAAGACATGCTATGCAAAGTATGAAGAGTTATAAAATTACCATCATTAAAACACTGTGGTGTTAGCACAGGTATATAAACCAATGGACTAGAATAGATGATGACCCAGAGACAGATTCTAGCATATATAGATACTTGATATGTAATACACAATGCCCATAGAGCAGTAGATTAAAGCCATTTATTCCCAGTAAATGGTATTGAGCTTGATCCCTATCTCTCACCATATGCAAAAACTAATTCCAACAATAAAATAAAAACAGAAATTAATAACTCAGAATTAATGAATAAAAGAGGTGATTCATCAAAAACAAGTAAAATGAACAAGTTTCTAGGGTTTGGGGCTTCTAATAAAGGGAGAAAATAAAAACAAAGGCTTAAGAATGAGAAAATATAACTAGATAAAAAAATCTAAGGGAAAAATCCAATCCTTCAGGAAAATTGAAAAAACCAAGGTTGATGCAAGAGGGTCCTCCAGTCCTCCCCACTATGAGCACTCACCAGTAGGAGTGGCACTATGCAGGTAATGGCTTTCTGAAAGCTTCCAATACCTGAGAAGTTTCATTAGAAGGACTCCACTGCAGAGTTCAAGTTGTTCTTCAGTCCAGCTTTGCTAGCAATAAAGGGTATCTTATACTTTAATTTTCTCCTAGGGTCAATGTCTATTTTTCAATGTGTCTGAATATGGGTGGAGGAGGTATGAGTAGTCAGATTTCTAACAAATTCCAGACTGTAATGAAATGAAAATCTTCCCAAATCTTATTATGAGGCTAGCATAGACCTGATACCAAAAGTTGATGAGAGGACAAAAACCAAAAATATAAATAATTCTAATTTATGAGTGTCAAAGTAATCATGTCAAACTGACTTAAGAAAAAATGAGAGAGCTTACTTATTCAAGTTTCCAAAAAATATGGCAGTGTGTCCTTTGATGTGATAGAAACAGTACTTAAAGCTGCCTTTTTTGAGGTTCAATTCTCAAGCACATTTTATCAGACTCTGGTAAGCTATCTACCAAGAAGTACAGGCTGACCTATCAGCTTGGAATTTCAGCAGAATGAGAGCATCTTGCTACCAATAATTCCAGCTCAAGTCCCAAGAAGAGGCAATACTGGTCCTGCTCAGCTCCCAGGCCAATCACCAAACCATTCATTGTGGTTAGGAAATCTAGAACTCCCTCTGGCTAGGAGTGAATTACATTGTACATGTACATCTACTGCTACATTGTGGTTCAGTTATGAGGAAGTCTATGAATGTAAATCAGAACATTATTAAAACAGAAAAACTGTGAGGAAAGAACATTGGACTTGATTCAACATCTGCTTCTGGTTATTGATTCATTTGGCCAACAAATATTTCTTGACCACCAACCAATGCTAGATACTTTTATAGTTTTGGTATAGGAGTGAACAAAAACATGCAAACTCCCTGCCTTTTGGAATTACATATTGGTGATTAAAGCTAAATGCAAAATAGTAAACATTTGAATCATTCTAAATATGGTAAAAAAAAAAGTCAGATGCTAACAGCAAAATGTATATTAAATATTGCAGAACTAAAGAGATCCTTATTCTAGAGTTTTTCATTCATATTATCTTTCAGAGTATAATTTTAATAACATTTCTGAGGAATGCTGATATATGTACTGAGTTCTTATTTGTTAAGAATATCTTTTTCCTCTCTTACAAGTGAAAATAACTTAGCTTGCTTGATAGTTTTCTCAACCTTGAATATTTTTCATTTAAGCTTTTTTTTTGTATTCAATAATAATGAGAAAGCTTCTAAAGCCAAATTGATTTTTATTCCTTTGTAGGTAAACCATTTCCTCCCATCACTTCCTGGATACATTAGTTCCCCTATCACTCATCTATATTTTTAAAAAACTTATTAGAGTTTGTGTATATGTAAAACTGTTTGAATTAACTAATTTTATTTTTTTGTGTGTGGTCCTGGAGATTGAACCCAGGGCCTTGTGCATGATAGATAAGTACTCTGTCACTGAGCTGTATCACCAGCTCTACTTTAAAATTTTTTTTTTCTTTTAAGACAGAGTCTTCCTAAATTGTCCAGGCTGGCCTCGAACTTTTCATGTAGCCTAGACAGGCCTCCAACTTGCCATCTTTCTGCCTCAGCCTCCCAAGTTATTGGGATTAAAGGCATACACTACTGTACATGGCTTCTTTGAATTAATTTTAATAGCTATTTATTAAATTCTTTCAAAGTGAAGCATTGTGTTGTTGATAGGTGCCATCAAGTTGTTGTCCAACTCATAGCAACCCTACATAGAACAGGCAAAACACTATCGTCAGTGCTTCTCTGGTATGCATAGGGTTTTCAATGGTGGAAGTGGGTTGCTGGGTCCTTCTCCCAAGCCTACAGTATGTGGTGTCCCCAGGCGATCTCCCATCCAAGTACTAACCAGGCCTGACCCTATGTAGTTCCGAGATCTGAAGTGATCTGATGCCCCAGTGGTATGGTTGCAGGCCTTACAACATTTAGTTACAGGGAAATTATCTGGGCCTGTTAATTTTAATTATTGTCTATAATCTGGTTTAGGGAGATTCCTAGAGACGCACAAGTTTCTATGCAGGTAGTTCTCACAGCAGCTTTCCTTTTTTGGTGGTGCTAAAATTCTCAGCTGATAAGACTTAGACCAGATCCTGGGATGAAAGCCTTTTCCTTCCCATGTCCCCCAAAACTTTCCTCTCTTTCTATCCTGCCTCACCCCCAGCCCTTTGTTTAGTTTTTTATTTTTGACATAGGGTCTCCAAAGTTGTGTTGGTTGCCTCTGGCCTTGGACTTGTAATCATCCTGACTCACCCTCCTGAGGTGCTGGGATTACAGTAGTGTACCACCACACCCAGCTCTATTTTTTCTTGTCTTTGGCAATTTTATTTACTAGAAAGATGTTGCTATGATTCCAGAAGTCTGTGCTTTCCCAATATCAGATGTTGAGTCTAAATCTCTCAAGAATTTGTAGTATTTTAAATGATTTAGTCTAAACAATGAGATGGACAACGTTTAGATTTACAGTGTCTTCCTTTGCTAATCTGTGTTCCTGAGGCCTGGAAAGGATGGGTAGGGGCCACAAGGCAATGATGGTATCTTCAAATTCTCTGCTGGAGTTTCTTCCCAACCTGTGTTCTTTGGGACCTGGGAGTTAGTCAGGGTAGTGGCCTCACTTGGCCTGCCCTCAGAGTCCCATGGCTACATGCTGTTAAAAAGGCTCCAGTGTACCAGTGTACCCTTCATGTTGCAGTGACCAGGAAGCCTAACTCAAACATGTCCAGACAATAACTGAGATCCAGGGGTTCAGTTAACTGAGATAAGCTGAGTTCTGCAAGGGCTTTGTTTCCCCATCCCTCAGTGATATTGTCACTAATCAAGTTTCTTTTGGTCTCCCTTTTCTGCCTCTAGCAGGTTAGCTTGACCCCCAAAGCTGAACATCCTTAAGGAGACAGTGTAGATGCCATGGTTTCAGATTTCCTGTCTATGTGCCACATGATCAAGCAGGGAAGGAAGCTGGTTGGCTCAACCTGGAGTACTCAAACCTCTCTTCCTTGAAGGGAAATGAAATTTTACTAATTGACTTAGAACTGTCTTGGCACTTCCTCTTCCTCCAGGACTGAGATGAGGTCAATTAACCATTCCCTGACCCACCACATGGCTGCCACCAAGGGAGTGGCTTAAAGGGTGGTAGAGAACAGGGAGTCACATGTATTCTACTAAAGTTCTAACCGTCCCTTTTAGTGTGTTCTCAGAGTTGAGGACAAGGTCCAGAAGTGGTGTAGCCACCACAGAGATACATTTCTTTAGCTTTGTGTTTCTTCCATGTTAATCACATGGTTTATTAAAATAGTGTAATCCAATTTTGAGAGTGAGTTTGGTGAAGCCCCACAGCTGTTATTTTGATTTTATTTTACTTTGAAACTCTGTCAAGCCAAAGTCAGTGAAGCGGAAGCAAGGGTCTAATGGAAGCTCATAGAAGAACACTAAATTTTGATATTGAAATAGGGATAATTGAATCCATCTGTTCGTGTAAGGCATGTTTTGAGCCCCTACTACCTGCCAGTAGTATTCCACTGATGAATGAGGGTTCAACATGTACCAGCTAGAAAATGTCCCTCCCTCAAAGGGTTTAAGCCATAGGATAGGTTACAGTGAAGTCAGTGCATTTGTGAGTGAGAAGATGTAAAGGGAGAGATACCAGCTGTTATGGGAGCTCATGCAGCAGGCACCAGATCTAGGCTTGGGGAAGTTTACTTACTAGAGAAAAGCCTGTAAGTAAGACCTAGGGGATGGGTAGGAGCTGGCCGAAAGGAATGAGGGGACCCACCAGTCTGAGAAAGCATAGGTGGAAAGGCACTGGGCTGAGAGAGGCAGAGAACAGGACACTAGGGTTGTACTGTCTGATGCCGAGTCCTGGCCCTGCCACTTATGAGCCATGTGCTAGTGAACACATCAGTCCTCTATGCTCACATCTACAAAACAGGGAGAAGAACAGGAGCCCCTTCATAAAGTTGTTATGATAATCAAACAAGTTAATATTTATAAAGCACTTAAAACAATGCTTAGTTACATAAGAAAAAACAAATCTTACATAAGAAACAAAACAATCTTTCCACACCACTCCAGTCAATAAGGATTGAAAAGAATTTCCTCTCTGGCTCCCCTGTTCCAGGTAGCCTTGTTTATTTTAGGATTTCCACAGCTAGTTAAGGCCCAGCTGTCTAAGTGAGACTGCTTGGTCCTCTCCTGAACTAAACCAAGAGATGGGCTAAAGCACAGGATGAGGAGAGAACAGTGAGGGTCAGGAGACAGCAGCCAGGCAAGGAGTCCATGTGAAGAGGGTCAGCAGGGATTCAGGACCGACAGTCACGTGGGCACTTCAGAAAAAAGTTGCAGCAAGGGAATAGTCAGCCAGCAGGCAGGTGGTCAGGAACAATGACAGAGGTTTTTGTCACAGCTTCCATACCCGGGAAGGCAGGGGACTCCGCCTCTAGGAAGCCTGACCAGGGCTAAGCTAGATTTAGCATCAAGGAAACCACAGTAGCAAGCAGGTCATCAAAGCTATAACTCATTCTTTCCTTCATTTATTTAACACAACTTTATTAAAATCCTTAAATGTGCCAGACTCTGAGCCAAGTACAAGAAGTACTTAATATTTATACATTGGCATTGCCTGCATAGTTTTAAACTATAGATGCTCCTCAACTGAGAATGGGGTTATATACCAATAACACATCATAAGTTGAAAATTTCATAAGTCAAAAATGCATTTAATACACCTAACCTACTGTACATTGTAGCTTAACCTAACCCACTGTAAATGTGCAGAGCAATTACATTATCCTGTAGTTAAGCAAAATCATCTAATACAAAGTCTGTTTTATAATAAAGTGCTGAATGCCTTATGTAATGTTTAAATACTTTTCTGAAGCCAGGTGCATTGGCACACATCTGTAATCACTGCACTCAGGAGGCTGAGGCAGGAGGATTCCAAGTTCAAGGCTGGCTTGGGGCTACATAACAAGACCCTATCTCAACAAACAAACTCCACATAAACAAACAAACAAACAAGCAGGCAAACAAGTAAATGATGTACTGAATGTACTGAAAGTAAAAACCAGAATAGTTGTGTGAGTTGTTATTTGAGTTAGGTGCCATCAAGTCAGGTCTGACTCATAGTGACCCTCATTGGGTTTTCAATGGCTGGTTGTTTCAGGATTGCTTTGGGAGTGGTTTGCCTTGGGAGTGGATTGCCATGTCCTTCTCCCATTTTGGGGGTGCTAGGGATCGAACCCAGGTCCTCAGAGAGTGTGGAGCAGCACTCTACCAACTGAGCTAAACCCTGGCCCAGTTGTGTAAGCACTTGCTGTTAATGTATGGTTAATGCATGTTATAGTTTCTACTGAATGTGTGTTGGGTTTTTTTTTGTTGTTGTTTTGTTTTTTTGCACCACGGTAAAGTCAAATCATCTAAGTCAGGGACCATTTGTAGTGAGAAAGCCATTGAATTATGTGGTGCTTTGATTTTAAAAAAAATGCATAGGATATTATTCTAATAACACAAAAGTTCTGACATTGCCAAACTTAGTTATAAGGATGAGGAGAGGGATAAGAAATAGAGTCAGGGTAGAGAAAGAAGATTAGGAAAATCTTCACTAATATTGTGAAAATGGCTATACTAGTAAAAGCAATTCCAATGATATACTTCAAAGAAATAGAAAAAAAATCTTAAAAATCATTGTTGTTTTTGTTAGGTGCCGTCGAGTCGGTATCTGACTCATAGTGACCCTCTGTACAACAGGGGAAACACTATTGTCAGTGCTTCTCTGCTGTTCATAGGGTTTTCAATGGCAGATTGATTTTTGGGAGGGGGTTGCCAGGTCCTTCTCCCAAGCCTACAGCTTCTGGTGTTCCCAGACGGTCTCCCATTCAGGTACTAACCAGGCCTGACCCTGCTTAGCTTCCAAGATCTGACAGGATCGGATGCCACGGGGCTACCGCTGCATGCTAAAATTCATTAGAAGATACAAAAGACCGTGTATAGAACAAACAATTCTAAGCAGCAAAAGCAGTGCAAGAGGCATCACAATATCTAAGTTCAATCTATATTACAGGACCATGGTAATAAAAACAGATTGGCACTGGCACAAAAGCAGGCAAGGAAAATCAATGGTACAGAATAGAAGACCCAGATATAGCCCGACACTGCCACAGCTTTGACAAAGGTGCCAAAAGCATTCATTAGAAAAACATCTTTTCAACAAATCATTCTGGGAAAACTGGGTATCTATATGTAGAAGATAGAAAATAGATCCACACCTCTCACCCTGTACAAAAATCAGTTCAAAATGAGTCAAAGATCTCAGTGTAAAACCAGAAACTTTGAAATGACTAGAAAAAGAAAATGTAGGCAATACATTTCAACATATAGGCATAAGCAAGTTCTTTCTTAATAAGTCCCCAGTAGCTCAGGAAATAGTACCAAGAATTGGCTAATGAAATTACATGAAATTGAAAAGCTTTTATACAACAAAGGAAAGACATCAATAGAATAAAGGGAGAGCCTATAGAATGGGAGAAAATCTTTTCTAACTATACATTTGACAGAAGATTAATATATAAGATATATAAAGAACTCAAAAAATTTTAACACACACATACCAAAAAAAGCCCCAAATAATCTAATCACTAAATAGGCAATGGAACTGAACAGACAGTTCTCAAAAGAAGAAACACAAATGGCCACATAAATATATGAAAAAATGTTCAACATCCTTAGCCATCAGGGAAATGCAAATCAAAATGACAATGAGATTACATCTTACTCCAACCAGAATGGTTACCAACAAAAGCAACAACAAATGCTGGAGAGGATGTGGGGGAAAATGAACTCTTTTACACTGTTGAGGGATTGTAAACTAGTACAGCCATTATGGAAATCAGTATGGAGGTTCATCTGAAAACTAAAAATAGAAATACCATATGGTCCATCTATACCACTCCTGGATATATACCCAAAGGAAGTTAAGTCTTTATACCACAGAGTCTTCTGCATTTCCATGTTTATTGTAACACTGTTCACAGTTGCAAGGATATGGAATCAACTCAGTTATTATTCAACAGATCAATGGATTTAAAAATATGGTATATATACACAATGGAATATTATTTAGCCACAAAGAAGAATAAAATTACATCATTTGCAGCAAAATGGACCTGGAGGTCATCATTTTAAGCAAAATAAGTCAGATCCTAAAAGAGAAATATTGCATGTTTTTTCTCAAATGCAGAAGGTAGAAATATCATAAAGGAAAATATATACACACACACATATATTTATAAAGTTGTATGTAACCATGATTGGAAAATACAAGGGAACTTTTCTGAAAGGAGGAGGGGACCAGAGGCAGGAAAAGGAAGAAAGGATAAGCGGGAAAGGGAAGAGGGGCAACACGGAGGGTTAAAAAGGGAGAGAGCAAGTGCAAAGAACAGGATGCCATGCTATGAAAATCCCATAATAAAATCATCATACTGTGCGCAATTATAAAAAGCATACTAGCTAAGTGTGGCACACACCTGTAATCCCAGTGATGCAAGAGGTGGAAACAGGAGGATTTTGAGTTCAAAGTCAGAGGCAGCCTGTGTAACTTAGTGAGACCCTGACTCAAAATAAAAAATAAAGAATGGATTGGCCTTGCAGCCCAGTGGCAGAGCACTTGCAAAGTATGTGTGAGACCCTGAGTTCAACTCCCAAGTACTGCAAAAAAAAAAAAAAATACTATACCGCATGAATATGTTCAATTATTATACATATTAATCAAAAAATTATAAAAGTGTTTAAGGAGATGAATTGTTAACCATCCTGGTTTGACTGCATATTTTATTTGTACTGAATACATGTATATTAGTATTTGTTTATATATATATATATATTAAAATTGTATGTATCCTGGATTGGAAGTGCATAATAAATACTAATTGATACTAGTTAATAAATACTAATTGATGAAAATAAATAAAAATTAAAAAGTCTTCACTTAAAAGGAATCTAGTTATTAATATCCCCCACATGTCTGTCAGTTTGCCACACTGTGGGGGCTTGTGTGTAGTGATGAGGCTGAGACCTCTGCCACTGGTACTTCAGATATGAGCAAGGTTACCCATGGTGGACAGGTTTTCAGCTGAGCTTCCAGATTAAGACAGACTAGGGAGTAGGACATGGCAAACCACTCCCGAAACAACTACCCATTGAAAACCCTATGGATAGCAAAGAAACACTGTCAAATATAGTGCCAGAAAATGAACCCCCCAGGTTGGAAGGCACTCAAAAGACTACTGGGGAAGAGTTGCCTCCTCCAAGTAGAGTCTACCATGATGACGGAAATGGAGTAAAGTCCCAGGGACCTCCATTTGCTGACGTGGCAAGACTCAAAATGAGGAGAAACAACTGTAAACATCCATTAATAATTGGAACATGGAATGTACTTAGTATGAATCTAGGAAAATTGGCAATCGTTAAAAGAGAAATGGAGCGCATAAACATTGACATTCTAGGCATCAGTGAGCTAAAATGGACCAGCATAGGCCATTTTGAGTCAGACAATCACATGGTCCACTATGCTGGGAATGATAAACTAAAGAGAAATGGGGTTGCATTCATCATGAAAAAAGACATTTCAAGATCTGTCATGAAATACAATGTTGTCAGTGATAGAATAATATCCATACTCCTACAAGGAAGGCCAGTTAATATGACTATTATTCAAATTTATGCACCCACCACTAAGGCCACAAATGAAGAAAAGGAAGACTTTTATCAGCTTCTGCAATCTGAAGTAGATCAAACGTGCAATCAAAGCATACTGATAATCACTTGTGACTGGAATGTAAAGGTTGGAAACAAAGAAGAAGGCTCGGTAGTTGGAAAATATGGTCTTGGTGACAGAAGCGAAACTGGAGATCGCAGGATAGAATTCTGTCAGACCAATGACATTTTCATTGCAAATACATTTTTCAACATCATAAACGGAGACTATGCACATGGACTTCACCAGATGGAAGGTACAGGAATCAAATTAACTACATATGTGCAAAGAGACGATGGAAAAGCTCTATACAAAATGTCAAAAACAAGACCAGGTGCTGACTGTGCATCAGACCATCAACTTCTCACATGCAAGTTCAAACTGAAGCTGAAGAAAATTAGAACAAGTATATGAGAGCCATGGTGTGACCTTGAGTATATCCCACCTGAGTTCAGAGACCACCTCAAAAATAGGTTTAATGCATTAGACACTAATGACAGGAGACCAGAAGAGTTGTGGCATGACAGAAAAGATATCACTCAAGAAGGAAGCAAAAAGTTCTTTAAAAGACAAGAAAAAAGAAAAGGCCAAACTACATGTCAAAAGACACAGTAGAACTTGCCCTTGAATGTCGAGCAGCTAAAGTAAAAGGAAGACATGATGAAGTTAAGGAACGAAACAGGAGATTTCAGAAGGCAGCTCGAGAAGACAAAACCAAATATTATAATGACATGTACAAGGAGCTGGAGGCAGAAAACCCAAAGGGAAGAACACGCTCTGAGTTTCTCAAGCTTAAGGAGGTGAAGAAAAATTCAAGCCTCGAATGGCAGTAGTGAAAGATTCTACAGGGAAAATATTAAATGATGCAGGAAACATCAAAAGAAGATGGGAAGAGTACACAGAGTCATTATACAAGAAAGAACTCGTAGATGACCAACCCTTGCAAGAGGTTGTATATGAAGAGGAACCAATGGTGTTGAAGGGTGAAGTGGAAGCTACCTTGAAAGAACTGGCGAAACACAAGGCTCCAGGAATTGATGGGATACCAATAGAGATGTTTCAACAAACAGGTGCAGCACTGGAGTTGTTAACATGTTTGTGCCAACAGGTTTGGAAAACAGCTACTTGGCCAACTGACTGGAAGAGGTCCCTATTTCTGCCTATTCCCAAAAAAGGGGATCCAACTGAATGTGCAAACTATTGGACAATATCATTAATATCGCACACCAGCAAAATTCTACTAAAGATCATCCAGAAGCACTGCAGCAGTATATAGACAGGGAATTACCGGAAAATCAAGCGGGATTCAGAAGAGTGTGGGGAACCAGGGACATCGTTGCTGATGTGAAAGCACAGACTATCAGAAAGATGTCTATCTATGTTTTATTGACTATGCAAAGGCATTTGATTGTGTGGATCATAACAAATTATGGATAACACTTCGGAAAATGGGAATACCAGGACATCTAATTGTGCTCATGAGAAATCTGTACATGAACCAGGAGGCAGTTGTTCAAATAGAATAAGAAACGCTGCATGGCTTAAAGTTGAGAAAGGTGTGCATCAGGGCTGTATACTTTCACCCTATCTCTTCAATTTATACACTCAGCAAATAATCTGAGAAGCTGGACTTTATGAGGAAGAACGTGGTATCAAGATTGGAGAAAGACTCATTAACAACCTACGTTATGCTGATGACACAACTCTGCTTGCTGAAAGCAAAGAGGATTTAAAACATTTACTGATGAAGATCAAAGATCATAGCCTCCAATATGGTTACGACTAAACATCAACAAAACAAAAATCCTTATGACAGGGTCAGCATGCAACTTCACAATAAATGGAGAAAAGATTGAGGTTTTCCATGATTTTGCTTTGCTTGGCTCTATAATTGACACCCACGGAAGCAGTAGTCAAGAAATCAAAAGACGTATTGCTCTAGGAAAAGCTGTGGTAAATGATCTCTTTACAGTATTGAAAAGCAAAGATGTCACCTTGAAGACAGAAGGTGCGTCTGATTCATGCCATAGTATTTTCAGTGGCATCATATGGTTGTGAAAGCTGGACTTTGAACAAGAGAGACAGAGAAAGAATTGATGCTTTTGAATTGTGGTGCTGGAGACATCTATTGAGTATACCATGGACTGCCAAAAAAACCACCAAATCTGTCCTAGAAGAAGTCCAACCAGAGTGCTACTTGGAAGCAAGAATGTCCAGACTGTGTCTTACATATTTCAGACATGTAGTCAGGAGAGATCAATCCCTGGAGAAGGACATCATGTTTGGGAGAATGGCAGGTCAACGGAAAAGAGGAAAACCCTCCACTAGATGGATTGACACAGTGTCTGCAACAATGGGCTTAAACATATATAA
>VMDO01034827.1:0-16623 GCA_007922755.1 Pedetes capensis
CAGTCCATTTTAGCTCACTGATGCCTAGAATGTCAATGTTTATGCGATCCATTTCTCTTTTAACAATTTCTAACTTGCCTAGATTCATACTACGTACATTCCATGTTCCAATTATTAATGGATGTTTACAGTTGTTTCTCCTCATTTTGAGTCCTGTCACATCATCACGTTGAGCACCCTGGGGTTTTACTCCATTTCCTTCATCACGGTATACTCTACTTGGAGGAGGCAACTCTTCCCCAGTAGTCTTTTGAGTGCCTTCCAACCTGGGGGCCTCATATTCAGGCACTATATCTGACAGTGTTTCTTTGCTATCCATAGGGTTTTCAATGGCTAGTTGTTTCCGGAGTGGCTTGCCAGGTCCTACTCCCTAGTCTGTCTTAGTCTGGAAGCTCAGCTGAAAACCTGTCCACCTTGGGTAACCTTGCTCATGTCTAAGGTTACAGTGGCAGAGCTCTCAGCCTCATCGCAATACGCAAGCCCCCACGGCAAACTGACAGACGTGATGGTAAAGTAATTAATACGAGGATGCATATATAGCATAAGAAAAAGAGAAGGAGAATAGAAAGAGGGAAGAGAGTAAAACAAGGAAGGAAGTAAATAAAAATTTAAAAATTTAAAAAAAAATTAAAAAATAAAAAACACCTCACGCATACACGCTCCCACCCACGTATAAAATCGCTTACAGTCAGGTGTGGTGGTATACACCTGCATTCCCAGCAGCTTGGGGGCAAAGGCAGGAGGCTTGCAAGCCCAAGATCACAGGCAGCCTGCGCAACCCAGAGAGACCCTGTGTCAAAAAGTAAAAATATGGGCTGGGGGCACAGCGTGGCGGTCCAGCACCTACAAAGCGAATAGGCGCAAGATCCTGGTTTCATCCCCCCATACAAAACAACAAAATCACAAAACAACAAAAAAAACAAACCAAACCAAAACAAAACAAAAACCCCATGAAACAAACAAACAAACAAACAAACAACAAAAAAAGAACCATGCATACATGCTCACACACACTTATTAAACACTTCTAGTCAGGTGCGGTGGTGCACACCTGCAATCCTAGCGGCTTGGGGGGCGGAGACAGGAGGACCACAAGCCCAAGATCAGAGGCAGTCTGTGCAACCCAGCAAGTCCCTGTCTCAAAAAGTAAAAAATATGGGCTGGGGGCGCAGCACAGCTTTCCGCCCACTTGGGAGACCACTTGGGAGAACCAAATCCTCTTGTGGGTGGGATGATATTCAATCCCCCCAAAGAGAGTCTGTAGTAGGTCTGCCATGCACAGCAATTGCGCTAGAAACTGTTCTTATTGTGTCTAATTGTCCCGCAAGACTCTGCCAGAAAGGAGCACTCTGTCCGAGTGGTGCTTAGCCTCCTCTGCAGACCTCACCTTTCTCCACAGTGTGGTGGGATGACTTAGGATCCCCTCTGGTGTGTCTGGGGTCCAGGCATATGTGTGCCCGTATGTCTGTGGAGATTGCGTCTGCATGACTGTCCTGCCACAACAGGAGAGAGGGATCTGCGTTTCAGCTCTGGATGTGTACTGCTGGCACTGGTTTCCCACCGCCACAACAGGAGAGAGGGTACGATTCCGTGCTGACTCACCAGAAAACTTGTAGTTTGTGTCCCGCGGTCAGGGTGACAGTATGATGTCAAGGTTGCATGCTGTGTTGGGTCCGGCTCCCCTGGGTGTGGGTGCAAAGTCCCCTCCGAGTCTCCAGGATTCTATCCTGCCATCTTGTCCTGTGCTGTAGTCGCGCTCGGAACTTCACCGCTGGCGGTGAACTGCTCCGCCAGTTTCCGCCGAAAAGGAGCTCCCCCGGCCGTGCGACTTAGCTGCCTCCACAAGCCCCCGACCTCTCCGCAGCACAGTGGGGTGATTTGGGCTCACCTCTGATATGTCTGGGATCCAGGCATATGTGTGCCCAATTTTCTGTGGAGTTCGCCACCGTAGGCATGACCCGTCACAACAGAAGGGAGGGGAGCCGCGTCTTAACTCTAGACGCGGATCGCTGGCACCAGCTTCTCCATTTGCTCCGCGGCCGCTATGGAGGGCGTTTGTGGGCCCCCTCACTGTGACTCACCTAGGATCTGCAGTCTGTGTCCCGCAGGCGTGGTGAGAGTGTGCTGCCAAGGTTGCACTCCGTGTTGGGTCCGGGCCGTGGGTGCATGTGCGCGAAATCCCCTCCAAGTCTCTGGGATTCTATCCTCTGTCTGTTTGATGGCGAAATGGAGGCATCCTGCTGCTGGCCACTGTGTAGCTCCTCTGAAGCCTAATCCTTGATTTCAGTGCACACCTAGTTTCATTCTCTATCTCTCAAACTAAATTATCTCTATTTCTATTTATTCAATTGGCTTTTTTAAACCCCTAATCGAGGCTTCTTACTGCTCCGGAACAGAAGGTGTGTGTTATCTGTCCGCCATCTTGACTCCAACAATGATATATTCTTAATTATTTATCTAAGTTATCTCTGAGTGAAAATAAATGGAAGACTTTTTTTTGTTTTTGTTAGTAGAACATTTTTGTTTTATAAATATTTCATAATGAATTGGTATGCATTACACATAGAATAAAAAATAGTTATTCATTATAAAACAAGTAATATACAGGCTAGTACCAAATTGGATTGGATTAACATCACTTTCATTTTCATGAACCTTCGTTATTTTGTTGGACTATCTGAAGAGGGACATTTGGTATTTATATAGTGCATTCCAGTTCTAACTTTGTGTATATTCCACTTAAAAAGAAAGGTAGTTTGATATTCAAAAATACCATTTATCAATTTTCATTCATTAATCATCTTTGCTTGTTTATCTATTATTTACTTTTTTTGTGTGTGTGTGGTCCTAGGGGGTTGAACCCAAGGCATCATGCATGCTTTTGGAAGTTCTCTACACTGAGCCACACCCTTAGACCATTTTTTTCTCTTAATTTTGAGACAGGATCCCCCTAAGATATGTTGGCTACCTCTAGCCTCAAACTTACAATCCTCCTATCTCTGCCTCCTGCACCCCTGTGATTACAGATGTTTGCCACCATGCCCAGCATATATTTAAACAATCTACAAGTGTTCCTGAACAAATTCTTCAGACAATACTTCTCTGGCTCTTTAGTAATAGTTGGCCCACTATTTACAAATCAATTGATGCTGGTATTTAATGTGTTATATGTTTCTAACATTTGAATATTCATTTATTAATTCACTGTTTAATGAGTATCATACTATGAGTCAGATATCATACTAGTTCCTGAGGATAAAATATAGAAGAAAGGCTCAGTCCCTCTCCCCTTGGAGCTTACAAACTGGCCCAAAAGATTAAAACTGAAAAGGTAACATGCTTTGGCAGCAATGTGGAGCCTAGAGGGGCAGGAGAGCCAGAGGTTAAAAAACTTCTTAAAAGTGAACAATTGTATTGTATTTTCCCTGCATGAGCCAGCTTAACAGACACTAGTATGATTCACTTCCACAAAGGATATATTTTATAGCATACTAAAAAGTCACAAGGACATTTCTAGATGACCTCAGACTTCATGAAAAAAAAAAAAGTTTTACTTGTTTACATGGAAAGCAACAAAGTAAAGAAGTTTTTTGTTTTTGTTTTTGTTTTTTGTGGTACTGGAGGTTGAACCTAGGGCCCCACGCTTCCATGCTTTGCAAGTGCTGGACCACTGAGCTGCTAACCCAGCCCATGTTTTTACTTTCTTTGAGACAGGGTCTTGCTAAATTATGCAGACTGCCTCTGGTCTCAAACTTGTGATCCTCCTGCCTCCGCCTCCCTGGCCACTGGGATTACAGGCAGTCACCACTGCGCCCGGCAAAAAGTAAGAAAGTTTAGGGGAAAAACAAACAGCCCCATGGACAGTTTCCTTCAGACATGGCAGCACAGGGGGAGGTTCTATAGCAGCTATAGGTTTAAAGGGCTGAGGACATGGGGACACAGGCATCTCAGCAATTTCTGTTACTGTTATTACAAGTAGAAACCTATTAGTCAGTCTACTACTTCAAAAGTTGATGATGTAGGTTTGTTGGTGGTTTTTTCTCTTGGGGAGCCTGGTGGAGTGCTAGGTGAGTAATAAATGAGGTCTATAATTCAGCCTCATTGTGAAGGAGTTTCTCCCCATAAATATGAGCAACAATTTATTCTCTTGTTTACATCCTTTTAAATTCAATGTAGGGAACAAAAGTTTTCATAATAGCTGACGTATTCTGTGCACTAGCTATATGAATTTCAAGTATGTTCTAAATGTTACAAGCAGATCTCTTAATCTGTTCCAAGTTATGAAGGAAATACTATTTTTATCTCATTGTACAGATGAAGAAACTAAGACATGGAGAAAAATACTTTTTCCAAGGTTATAGGGCTCCTCAGTAGCAAGGCTGACCTCCCAGACACACAGTTTGAGGATAGGACTTTCCAGCACACTGCTACATAGGTGACATTATCTAAAGCTTCATCCATGGCCCCATGACCACGAATGAAACCTAGTTTTAAAATAGGAGTGCATATTTTCTTAAAAAATTAAGTCCTCTCTTTGGAACAGATTTTATGTCCTTTTATATTGGGGATTGAACCTATCAGTTAGAAAGTATTAAATAACCATAAATAATAACCATAATAATGAAAAAACAGCAGCTGATCCCAACAAACAGATGAGCTCTGGAGCCACAATAGCAGCTACACAGACAGTAGCTATGATCAGTTTTTCCCTTTCTAAGAGAAATATTTGACCTCCATGTAATACCATTAGCTAGGGCTGCTTTATCTAGCTATTTTTCCCTTTGACCCAGGGGCATCCTGAGCATAATGTATAAGGCAGGTACATCCACTGTGCCCCCTTCCACATACACACATGCCCTCCACATAAAGTTGTCCACTTCCCTTCCTATACAAGGCTGGTCATGTTGGCCTGAAACCTATCATTGCACCACTTCTGAGATGACAAGAGAACATATAATCTATGGCCTGATAATGGTCAAACTGGCTCTTTCAAAAAATGATTTATGGTTCTACGAGCACATTTCTTCTGAAATTTTATACAAATATCAAATTATTTTCACTAGAATCAATAAAGAGGGCTGGGCATGATTCCACATACCTATAATCCCAGCAACTCAGGAGACAGACGCAGGAGTATCACAAGTTCGAGACCAGAGGCAGTCTGTATAATTTAGGGAGACCCTGTCTCAAAAGGGCTGGGATTTAGCTCAGTTGGTAGAGCTCTGCTCTGTAGTCTCTGAGGTCCCAGCTTCAATTCCCAGCACTACAAAAATGGGAGAAGGATCTGGCAATCCACTCCCAAGAAAATCCTGAAACAATCAGCCATTGAAAACCCTATGAGGGTTGCTATGAGTCAGATATGACTCAATGGCACCTAACAACAACTGTCTCAAAAAAGTAAAAAAAAAAAAAAAGGCTGAGGGTACAGTTCAGTGGTACAGCACAAATATATATATTTGTTGTTGTCGTTAGGTGCCATCAAGTCGGTATCTGACTCATAGTGACCCTCATATGGTTTTCAATGGCTGACTGTTTCAGGATTGCCTTGGGAGTGGATTGCCAGGCCCTTCTCCCATTTTTGCAGTGCTGGGAATTGAACTCAGGGCCTCAGAGACTGCAGCGTAGCACTCTACCCACTGAGCTAAATCCTAGCCATATATATATATATATATATATATATATATATATATATATATATATATACATATATATATAATGAACTGAAGCTGGGCGTGATGGCGCACGTCTGTAATCCCAGTGGCTCAGGAGGCAGAGGCAGGAGGATCGTAAGTTCCAGACCAGACACAGTCTATATAACTTAGCGAGACCCTGTCTCCAAGAGTAAAAAAGTGGGCCGGGGGTATAGCTCAGTGGTCCAGCACTTGCAAAGCATACAAGTGCAAGGCCTTGGGTTCAACCCCCAGTACCGCAAAAAAAAAAAAAAAAAAAAGAACAGAAATGGTTGAAAGATAGTAGAAAACCATGAATACCCACAGGATCTTCTAAAGCTCACTAGCTCACTACTCCTGTGCTGATCAGGACATCTATCTGTCGCTTCATGGATATTGGGGCTTTTTTGTTTTTTGTTTGTTTGTTTGTTTGTTTGTTTGGCTTTTCCCAGTGAATTAAACAAAGCTCAGGACACTTGTTATTTATGTGTCTAATGATGAAACCTACCAGAATTTATAACCTCATCATACACTATTTTTTTAGCAAGAAAAGAATGACTAAGTATAAAGGATGGGTGAGGTTCCAGTTTCTATTCTGAGTCCATACAATTTTCCATTACTTAGGATTAGAGCAATAGATCAAAATCTCTTATTTCTTCCTTAATTTATCTTTGCAAAATGGAAATCAATTAATACACAACTAACTTAATACTTATTTGAGAATTTGAAAAGTACATTTCCAGATGTTGCCTTGGCAACCCTGAAAGAGATTTATAGCTATATCTAAATATAGCTATAATAACACATCTATGTTTGCATTCATTCATTGTTGTTGTTAGATGCTGTGGAGTCGTGTCAGGGTCATAGTGACCCTCATAAGGTTTTCAATGGCTGATTGTCTCAGGATTGTTTCAGATGTGAATTGCAAGGTTCTCTTCCTGGTTTTTTTTTTTTTTGTTGTTGTTGTTGTTTTTTTTTTTTCAGTACTGGGATTGAAATGGGTTCTCATTTAATAATTATCTCTACTAATGACTGACTGCATGTAAAAATACTGCTATGCTCCAGCAGAGAAAAAGAAAAAAAAAAAACCAACTAGAAAATCCTTCCTACTCAAATCCAGATCCATGATCCCACTATGGGACAGAGACATGTATGTAAATAACCATAATGTAACACACATTGTAAGATCTAGAATAAGGATAACATATTATGAAAATACAATGTGTCTGGATCAGGAGGTCTTTGGTGGTAAAAGAAAACTCACAGAGCAGCACTCTACCAACTTATTAGTAGTTGTAACTTTTTAAGTTGTTGTTGTTAGGTGCCATGGAGTCAGTGTCAGACTCATAGCAACCCTACATACAACAGGCAAAACAGTACTGTCAGTGCTTCTCTGCTATTCATAGGGTTTTCAATGGCAGTTTTGAGAGTGGGTATCCAGGTCCTTCTCCCAAGCCTACAGCACCTGGTGTTCCCAGGCAGTCTCCCATCCAAGTACTAACCAGGCCCGACCCTGATTAGCTTCTAAGATCTGAAGCAATTGGATGCCACGGTGATATGGCTGTAGGCTGACTTTTTAAATAGGTGAGTGGTTTGCGGGAGCTGGGGTTTAGCTCTTTTAGTAGAGTGCTTGCTCTGCACACTCTGGGGCCCTGAGTTTGATCCCCAGCACTGCAGCCCACTCCGAAAACAATCAGCTATTGAAAACCCTACAGATAGCAGAGAAGTACTGACGTAGTCCTGGGCATGACACAGCGTCAAGAAGTGTTTTGTTCTATTGTACATAGGATTGCCATGAATTGGACCTGACTCAATAGCACCTAACAACAAGAAGTGATTTGTCATGGGGTGACAAACACTCTAGTGGATATTGTATCAGAGAGATACACACACACATACATATGCATACACACACACACATCAGGCATGCCAAAATGTATACACACAAAAAAACAGACATTTCAGAAGTGTTATGTATTGCTTTTCTCAGGTGAATTGAGTTATAATAGCCATGTGTAGCATGACTGATGTTCCCTCAAAAGATGATGTTAACCAAATGAATGCTAGTACCATCATGAAACAGGCAGGACAGTTAAAGAAAATAGCAGAAGCATGATTGTTATATGGGAAACACAAGACCATTTTGAAGTGGTATTTGAAATCTGAGACTGTTGTGGAAGCATAACAACAATGGTGGTATGAATATGCAATAAAACCTCCAATATGCCTAATAATTGCATGTGTTTTTGATAAGTGTGAGACACATTTTATTGTGTTTGATGTGCACAAGGGAATATCTGGAGGGCCTTGCACAGCAAGAAGTCCTGCTTCTCCTGCTATGGTATTGGAACAGTTTACTGCTCTCCATGGAAGTTTACCAAACAATATACACGAGACAAAAGTTAGCAGAACAAACATACAATGCATTCTTACAATAGTGAAATGGAAAGTTTTCAGCCCAAGTGGCACACTCTTTATATGCTCTCTTCCTTAAACATGAAGTCCAAATGCAGACTACTGCAGGCTAGGTTTCATTCAGCAACTTCAATGTCCTTCCTAGTGGCCCCATGATTTTGTCTTGTGGTAACAACATGGCTATAAATGTTCCACAGCTCATATATGCTTACCCTGCAATCTAGGAAAGAAGATTCTGTTTCATGGACATAGCAACAAAATTTTCTCTTATCTCCTGACTACCATTGTCCTGAGTGTACAATCCTAAACTAATCATTTTCACCAAGAGTTGGGGAATTCAGCTCAAGCTGATTAGGGTTCAGTCCTTGGTTTAGGAAAGGGGTCAAGGCCACAAAAACCACCTGGCTAAGAATGGAAACAGTGGCTTCCCAAAGAAAATTGGGATCATGTTATTTAAAGGAAGAAAAAGGAAGCCTGGACAGGCAATAACAGCGTGCTTCGCAGGAGGAGATAATTCTGAAAGGGACTGGGGGCAGGGAGAAGGTAAAAAGAGACTCCAATTACAAGAATCTTAATTAGAAGGTAAGACGTATCCGTAGCTATGATTGAAGATATGAAGCAGGTATTTTCACGCTACGATGCCTACTGGAGTGCTAGTCACCCAGTGACAAATCACTTACCTACTTGAAAATGTCACAGCTCCTAATAAGACTGCCAGCAGTACCTCTAGAAGTTCCACAGGTGCATGTGATCCTCCTCAGGGACAATGGCCACAGCATTATGTAGGGACAGTGGCCAATGGTTAACTTATGCCATCAGAGAAAGTGTTTTTCAAGTACCTTCTAGCAAAGTAAACAGGGCTAGAAGAATAAAGCCTTCTTTAAAACTATGTTCGGACTTAATCATCTCCTCAAAGTAAAAACAAGAAAAAAGAATGAATAAAAGAAAAAGAAGAAAAGAAAGAAAGAGAGAGAGAGAGAAAGAGAAAGGAAGGAAGGAACGAATGAAGGAAGGAAGAAGGGAAGAAAAAGAAAAAGATCAATAGGTTTAAGCATCTAGACAAAGTCAGCATTTAATGAGAACTTACTGCAAAATGGGAAACGGTAGCTTCTTTACATACATTATACGTTATTGTTCAATGCTCACAAGAAGGCAATTCAATGAGTAGTGTTTTTATTCCCATTTTCCAGAAGAGAAAATTGAGGCTTAAAAAATTATGTCATTTGCCCAAGAGGTTGTACTGGAAATGGAATTTAAACTAAAATATTTCTAAAACCAAAATATGTGCTCTAAATCATTCCTCCTTACAACTTCCAAAAATTTGGTAGGCTGAAATTCCCTGGACTTAATTCATAAAGTAAAGATATACTTGTTTTATGCTATGCAAATTGTGAATTACAACACAAAATGCCAATAGAGATTCTGTTGTCTTCATTTCCTAAATGTTTAAATTTTCATTAGGCCCTTGTTTCTATGTGGGGCTGGGATTTAGCTCAGTTGGTAGAGCACTGTGCTGTAGTCTCTGAGGTCCCGAGTTCGATTCCCAGCACAACAAAAATGGGAGAAGGACCTGGCAATCCACTACCAAAGCAATCCCGAAACAGTCAGCCATTGAAAACCCTATGAGGTTCACTATGAGTCAGATACCGACTCCACAGCACCTAACAACAAATGTTTTTATAGGAATGAGATCTGAAACACTACGTACCTGGAAGTGATCACTAAAACAATTGTTTGTATTTCTGTTTGGAATATTTTATGTTACTCTGTCTGCCAAACAAACATGTAGACATACGCCATCTTAACTGATTTAAATATGTTTGGATTAATTCATAATAAAAGAAGTTTTTATTTACTGAATACAGGTTGATGAAATTGAGCTCTCACTGCTTCTCTTACAATCCCTCTAAACCATGATATTATTTCATTTGCTGGTGCAAGTCAGTTGTCATTGCAATAATTTCTACCTTATTTGAGCTTCTCAAACACACCTAAAATATTTTTTCTTGACTCTACTTAATGTTGTCTTGACAGCATAAAATCATGCTAATTTAACAATTATTTAAAAATGTTCATGACTTCCCTCTACCAAAATTCCTCAGTAAAAGCAAAATAAAAATTAACCCTGGATGGGTAAATTGGCTCAGCTACAAATTCTCTTTGTACTTGGAAAACAAGCAGACATAGTCCTGGATATTTTGTACTCCAGGGGCATCTGGCAGGGACCAGAGATATTTTGAGTTATCACACTCTGTGTATACATAGGGCTGGGACATCTTATAGGCACATAGTATACACAGGCTACGGATGCTGCTAAACTTCCAGCAATGCACAGGATAGCTCTCTTCCACAAAGAATTATTCTACCCAAATGTCAGTAATAGCAATACCCAGAAACACCAATGTGGATATATTGTCAATGAAGTTAAAGCATATATATCTGGAATACGTTTAAAAAAATACATAGAAAATAATTGTTCAACATCCCAATCCTCTAGCACAACCTCCAATGTAATATTTAGTTGTACATATAATAGCCAGGATTTAAGTTATTTTTTCTATCCCTGAATTCTTAAGGATGTACAATTATGTTCAAACCTATTTATTTATTTATTAAATTTATTGTGGTGCTGAAGGTTGAACACTCCTAGCCCACATTTTACTTTTTGAGACAGAGTCTTCCTAACTTGTGTAGGCCACCTCTGGCCTCAAACTTGTAGTCCTCCTGCCTCTGCCTCCTCAATTGCTAGGATTACAGGCATTCACTACCATACGGCTATATTTGAAACAATTTTGTAGTACTACGTTTTGACATGCTACTTTCACTTGTCAAAAGATACTTTAACAGCCTTTAGCCTGAAGGGAGGTTCTATCATTCCCACTTGTAGGGCTCCATGTCCAATAGTGCCATGAATTCACACAGAAGGAAGTTATGGTTTATTAGGACTTTACATGGCATGAGGTCTTATTCTTCCCCTGGGACCTATTGTTTCAAATTCAGATATGATAATGCAAGTGACAATGTTGTTGTTGTTGTTGTTGTTAGGTGCTTTCGAGTCAGTGTCTGACTCATAACGACCCTACACACAACAGGGGAAACATTATTGTCGTACTTCTCTGCTATTCATAGAATTTTCAGTGGTGGATTGTTTTACAAGTGACAATAGGGCTTATATACAGCACACATAGTGCATAAGTAAAATGACTCCAGTTCCCACCTGGCTTTGTGAGGGCTTATTATTTGGTATGGAATGAAACAAATAAAATCAAGCATATTTGACTATCCCACAATATGAAACTACCCAACAGTTTTCCATTCACTGACATTTTCTATTATTTTTTTTTTATTTTTCTAAAAGTGTGACATCCTGTATCTTAGTGTTGTGAAACTGAAACAAACTAATACAATACGTTCCAATCCCAAGAATATGCAGTTTTGGAGTAATCACACAGATGACTGAAGTGTTAAAAAATGTTCTTTGGCAAAATGTTACAAAAACATTAAAGATAGGAAGTGTTAAATGAAATGCACATTGCTACATCAGTTTGAGAATTTATCCTTATTGAGTTAATTGTCTCATTTATTTACTTCTTATAGAATTTTCTAGGTAGTTTCTTTGAAACTCTAAAATTAAATTTATTGAATAATAGATTTCTATAGTTTATGGTGTAGTTTGCATTAATGCATAGGACATTTCCTCCCATTCTGCTTTAATTTTTGCCTAGCCTAGGTGTGTATTTGCCTACACTTCCACCTGCCAATTTTTCTCTTATGTTCATGGGAAATAGACGAGAATATAGAAAAAGAGCACTTCTCTTGAATGGTTTATTAAGAACAAGTTTTTCTTTCTCTTGTTTCAGATTCTGCAGCTTTATTTTTTAACTGCAAAAGTTTTCCTTATAAAGTTTTGAAGCCTAAAAGATGTCACCAGGGAAGCAGTCAGATGCTTTGAAAGCTTTCAATGATTTAAAGTTTCCCTTCCCCCTTTCATTTGAAATGAATATATAACAATCAGATTAAAAATATTAAAGTTTACCTAAATTGCTAAAGGTCTTTAAATATAATTGTCATTTTAAACATGAATTCTGAGCTGAAAGGCAGTTATAACAGAAAAATGACGGCTGAAATGTGGTCTTTCCCTTTTTTCACTAAGGAACTTCTGTAACATATTTAATTGTGTTAAAGAATTTTGAATATATAACATTTTATAGGATTTGTGGGATACATCATTCAAAATATAATCAATTAAAATTAAAATGTTATTGATCATTATAGGGAGGTCATTTATTCTTAAAAATATAACTTAAAAGCTAAGAGTAAAGTCTAATATTCCTAATAGAGTTTTACTGGGTAATACCTTATCATTTCTAAGCAAAGTGTATTCATTATCTAGTAAATCCATGCAATGCAGATTATACTTTCAAATCTAATTGAATTAAAAGGAAATATATCCAAATGCTTCTCTATGTGTTAGCATGTTTAGTTCCACTTGGCCCTTGAATTTAGATTGAAAAAGTTATTAATTCTAATGTTCCCAAGAAGAAGATAATGACCAGGCATAACAAAGACATTTTCAAAATAAATAAGCAAAGGATCAGTTTTTCTTTACTTTGTTATTGTTAGGTGCCCTTGAGTAGGGTCCACAGCAACCCTCACAGGGTTTTCAATGGCTGATTGTTTTGGAATTGCTTTGGGAGTGGATTGGAGAGTCCTTCTCCTATTTTTATGATGCTGGGGATGGATCTTAGGGCCTCAGAGGGCATAGAGCAGCATTCTACCAACTGAACTAAACCCCAGCCCAACTTCCCTTATAGGTATTGTCATGATTTGTGACTAAGAAAATATTTATACAAAGGTTATTGGGAAAAGAGTTAAGAAATAAGCACTTTGTAGATAGAAATTTAATTTGAGATAAAGGTGGCATTTCAAATGGGGGAGGCATTTGAAAAGCAAATTAGAAATATATATCAAATTTTAAATATTCATATATTCAGGTGAAATGAATATACCTTAGAAAACTGCTCAAAATATAAATACTATAAGCAGAACTTATATGCAAAATGACACTCATTGATTGCAATATTGGAATGTTGAAAATAGCCTATATAAAGTGAGGTATTTTAAAATATATATAATATAATGGAATGCCATAAAAGCATTGAATGGTATGTTGTTGCTGTTAGGTGCTGTCAAATTAATGTCCAACTCACAGCGACCCTATGTACCACAGGTGAAACACTATTGTCAGTGCTTCTCTGCTATTCATAGGGTTTTCGATGGCTGATTATTTTGGGGGAGTGGATTGCTGTGTCCTTCTCCCAAGCCTACAGCACCTGGTGTTCCCAGGCGGTCTCCCATCCAAGTACTAACCAGGTCTGATACTGCTTAGCTTCTGAGGTCTGACAGGATTGGATGCCACAGTGGTATGGCTGGATATTGAATAGATAGAAATACCCATATGAATATGACAAATCTCTCAGGAAACATTATTGAATAAATAAAAGCAAGTTACAAAATATACAAATAATGTCATTCATTTAAATAACTAGAAGCTCATATGTATAACTGTCTAAAATACATAAAAGAATATATACATCAAATTGTTTACATGATTCACCTGTAAGAACTAGAATGAAGGATGGAACCAGTATAGGAATAGATAATGTCAACTGGAGAAAAACTATTATCTCTGGGTTATTTTAATGTGAAAATAATATTATACCTGTAATACCCAGCTAGCCATGTGCAGTTATGAAGCTCATAAAATGTGGCTAGGGTAATGGCAGGATTAACATTTACTTATTCAATTTAATTAATTTTAGTTTAAATTTGTGCAGCCTTGTGTGGATACTGGTTACTATATTGGGTAGTGCATTTCTAGACCACTGGCTATCTGACAAAGGAATTATAAATATACTTCCACTTGCTAATATTCATGAGTAGATATAAGTAAGACCTCTGTCAGTGACCCTGACAAGCAGGCATTTTGGCACTGACCTCTCTGACTTGAGTTTCTCAACTAGACTGCCTAGCCTGTGCTGTCTAATATGGTACCCACTAGATACATATAACCATTAAGCTATGGGTTTTAGACATAATATTTTGGATATGTTTAGTTAAAATAAAATACATTGTTATTATAATTACAGATATTTCTTTTTCCTTTCTTAATGTGATTACTAGAAACAGAATGATATATTTGGCTTGTGCTATATTTCCATTTTCGGTGCTCATTAACACAGTCAAGAAGCCTGGGTATTATTTATGCCTTATTAAGTGCCATCAAGTTGGGTCCAACTCATAGCAACCCTATGCACAACAGAATGAAATACTACCTGATACTGTACCATGCACACAATCTTTTTTATGCCTAAGCCCATTGTTTTAGCCACTGTATAAATCCATCTAGTAATGAGTCTTCATTTTTTACTCTGTCCTGCCATTCTCCCAAACATGATGTCTTTCTACAGGGATTGGCCTCTCCTGACAATATGTCCAAAATATGTAAGATGCAGTCTAGCCATCCTTGCTTCCAAGGAACATTCTGGTTGTACTTCTTCTAGGATAGATCTATTAGTTCTTTTGGCAGTCCATGGTATATTCAATATTTGTCTCCATCATCATAATTCGAAAGCATCAATTATTCTGTCCCCTTTATTCACCACTCAGCTTTCACAAGCATATGATAAGATTGCAAATACCATGGTATGAGTACCTTTGCTTTCAGTGTGACATCTTTACTTTTCAACACTTTAAAGAGTCTTTTTGCAATAACTTTTCTGCCTTCGGACACCACATATTTTGTGGTCTGGGGAAAATTACTTAACATCTCTGATATTTGGTTTCCTCATACAGTTTCCTCCAACTTCTTAGAGTTTCAGTGCAATCCAACTAAAGATAATATAAATGAAAACATTTTGATGACAATGCAAAACTATTCAGTATGTTTATTCAAGAAATTCTCTCATTAACAAATTCATATCTTGCAATGGTTCAGAATATTTGAGCTTATCTCAATTTTAAAATTATGGTTTATTTCCGTGGAAGCTTAATTTAGAATCTCTACATGAAAGATGGGAGATGGACCCAGCAATCTACTCCCAAAAATCAATCCACCATTGAAAACCCTATGAATAGCAGAGAAGTACTGACAATAGTGTTTCCCCTGTCGTACGCAGGGTCGCTGTGAGTGGGATATCAACTTGAGGGCACCTAACAACAACAACAACACATGATAGATAATACCCAGCTAATCCAAGATAGTAATCCAATTATTACAAATGAAACTTTTCTTCTAAATTCTAGTTGCCCCTATCATAGTCTAGTTTTGATTAGGATATTTATGTTGTTGTTAGGTGCCGTCGAGTTGTATTCGACTCATAGAAACCCTCATAGGATTCTCAATGGCTGACTGTTTCGGAATTGCCTTGGAAGTGGATTGCCAGGCCCTTCTCCCATTTTTGCAGTGCTGGGAATTGAACTCGGGACCTCAGAGACTGCAGCGCAGCACTCTACCAACTGAGCTAAATCCCAGCCCCAGGATAGTTATAGTGGAAACCAAATCTAGGAAGAAGTTTCATATCTTATGAATCATTCCCCAATATCTAAAACCAAAGCCTCAGGGCAGGTTAAATAAACAGAAATGTAAATGGAACAATTTCAGAAGGAAAGTAGTAGATCTTGGTCAAGTGCTCCATGGCTTGGAATTTTTCATTCCAATTTATCCATTTCCTTAGTCATTTGAAAGCTAGCACCTACCTCCATCACTCTATTGGAATGCTTTACAAGCTTACACACTTTTTGTAATAAAATCAAATGATGATTTCTCTGTCCATATTTTTCCTGTACTTATAAGCAACTATTAATTATTCTTATACTAAAAAATCTTTTTCCCCTTGTTTCTCATGTGAAGATTTTGGAAAATTTATATATACAAAAATATTGACTGCAGAATTGTAATATTAGGAAAAATAATATTTTAGGAAAAGAAAATTGCTAAAGAAAAGACATGGTCTCCAAAACAATTTGGAAAATGACTGATAGGACAGATAGAAAGGCACAGAAAAAAATATATGTATATGCATATATATAACCCTAACTCATAGCAACCTTCATAGAGTTTTCAATGGCTGATTGTTTTTTCAGGAGTGGACTGCCACATCTCACTGGCATTATCCATACCCAAATAAGACACCTCTCATAGGTAAGTACCTTTATATTTTAATTATTTTAAATTTTAAACATATTTTTATAGTCATTGATTTCAGATAAAACCTCATGAAGGAAAACCAGATGAAACACTAAATTTTAAATTGAAATGTCCCTACTTTCACATATATTATTATCATTTGAAAAGCTAAATTTGTAATAAGGGTTGGAAAGAATATTGAATAAGATAATATTACTTTCTAATATTAATTTCTAAATATCCTCAGAAAGAAAGTAAGGAATCAAAGGGAACAAATGCAGACATTATTTTGTTAATGTATGTATTATAGAAACAAATGTAGTTCATTGGAAAACTATGCATTGTCTACAG
>VMDO01034828.1:0-16620 GCA_007922755.1 Pedetes capensis
TCTGTCTTGCTGGAAGCCTCCTCCGTGGCAATCCTCTGTCTTGCTGGAAGCCTCCTCCGTGGCAATCCTCTGTCTCGTTGGAAGCCTCCTCTGTGGCAATCCTCTGTCTTGCTGGAAGCCTCCTCCGTGGCAATCCTCTGTCTCGTCGGAAGCCTGACCCAGGGCCTCGCTGTTCGCAGGCTCAGGCTGACTCACACTTTGCCCGGCTGCTTCTCCCTTGGGCTCCTGGTCCTTCTGGGAGCTGCTCTTCCTGCGCTTCTTGGTCACGCTTAGGCATCAGTGCCCAGGCCCAGTCCCCCTCCCCTGGGCCCCGGGTCCCCCAGCCATTCAGGGCCTTCCTCTCCTCTTGTCTTCCTCTCAGTGGGACCCCAGATTCCTGCTAGCTGGGCCATGCGGTGCGTGATCTGGGCCTGTTTTGGGGGCTCCACTGCAGCTTGTGCAGGCGTGGCCCTGCGCCCCTTCTCCTCCCACCTCTGTCGCCCACTCCACAGTGACTGCCCCGTGCTCCTGTGCCAGCTTCCCAGTTGTCACCCAGCATCCTGCCCTGCCACCACTTACCATGTCCTCTCACGGCAGTCAGAACCACCTTCTGAAAACCCACATCCGTGAAGTCCTACGTTGCTGTCATTTCTTACCTTTGATGGGCCCTGAGGAAAATGTCCTCTCATGTCACGCCACATGGAGAGCCCTGGCGAGGGTCAGGACCCTGAGCTGCTCTCCAGGGCACAAGGGCTGTAGGAAGGACCACCCCTGTCCTCCACACGGGGGCCCTTGCCCAGCCCTGCTCCCACAACCTGCCCCGTCTTTATCAGACTGCTCTCACCCATCTGAGCTCCCGCGTTCCTCCGGGGTAGACTTTCCTGTCCCCCAGCGAGGACCGTCACCCACCATGCATTCTTACTGCAACTGAAGCTGAGCATTGGTGGGGGCAGGGCGCACGTCTCTGGGGGCTGTTCTGTTCTGCCACGCGCATGGTCACAGGCACACAGCTCGCAGACACTCTGCAGGTGCCTGTCTAGGGAGGGATCAATCGGTGTCACGAGGCAGTTCTGCACTCCCCTTCTCTGAGAAATTTAGAGACTGGTGACCAGAAAGGACCCTCTGATGGCTCGCTTTTGTACAAATGTCGTGCGCTCTTGATGGCGGCGTTGTACGATACCTGCTGTACGAAGCCCAGGTAGTTGTGTTATTTAAACGTGATTTCATCTTTTATTATTGTAACTTTGAATCGAGCAGTTGATCATATTTGGAAGGAGCGCCAAAATGGTGCCTGTAGGAGCCACATCTGTAAGAATTCTGAAAGCAGAGGGGACATGGGACTAAACTTACCACATTTCCTAACAATGTCTGTTTTGACTGGAAGTTCTGCTGCATAATTTCGTGTCAAGCAGAATAAAATAATCCTTTTCTCCTGCTGGTGCTTTGTAGTTAGGTCATAGGAATCTTCATAAAATATGCCAGCGAGGCATCTTTGATTTGGTATTCATATATTCACCCCCACACCGAGTTTCAAGGCCACGTTTAAGGGGAATAGAAAAAGTCCCCATGAAGAGTGATAGCTTGTGCAGCTAACTTTTAGAAAGAAGCTCCGACAAACCTTTGGGGCTTTGGAACCCCAAATCCACCAGACAGGACGTTGGTCTCTAAATAGTGGTTGTTCCTCATTGTGAATAGGGTCACATGGCACATTTGTGGCAAGTGATGCATTTGTGGCCAGTGATACATTTGTGGCCAGTGACACATTTGTGGCCAGTGATGCATTTGTGGCAAGTGATGCATTTGTGGCAAGTGATACAAATTGCTATTTGTTACTTCACTGCAGGAGCTCATTATGAACAACTCCTTCTGGATAGATTTGCTAGGGCACAAGGGGTTTATCATTTGCCAAAGACGTGTGGCAATGTTTTGGGGAAGGTCGCTTGGTCTCAGGAGTGAAGTTCTTTCCTTTGGAGACGAAATTCCAGAAACCCTGCATCTAGAGCAAGGTAGAACCAAACGAAGCTCTCTGTGGTTGTTAGTGAGTTTGGGGCAGGCAGAGGTTTGTGCGGCTTGATCTGAGGATCTGCCCAAGCTCGCCTGGACGCAGGCAAGGCGGATATTTTCGGAAGGCTCTGGGGAGATTCACGTGCGTATCTTAGAGGAGAAACGCAGGTGCTGAGCCAGCAGCCTGGGCCACCCGGCTTTGACCAGCACAGCGCAGGGCGGGCATGATGTTTCTATTTATTTATTTTTCATTATTGTTTTCATTGTACAGATTTGTGGGGTATGGAGTGATAATTCAGTAGATGCATGCGGTATGTGATGATCACATCCGGGTAGCCAGCACTTCCATCTCCTTAAAGTTTTTAAAGTTTAACTTTTGATAAATAACAGCAAGTTCTGACTGAGCAGTTAGAAGCAGGTACGGGTGTAGGAGGGCATGCACAGGTGACGGATTTCATGCAAAGCAACAAGAAAGTGTTTTGCCTAACAATGATGTCATCCATAAAGACAGTCGAAAGAAGAGACTGAAATATTTTATGTGTACTCTCAAAGCATAGCCCAGACTTTTAAATAAATGGGAGGAATAATTTTGACAAGCTTTGTAACTGTGCTATGAGATGTCAGGTCTGGAGAGGCCCAGAGGCGGCCCTTTGCGCCCGCCAGGATGTCTGTGTCCCTGAGAAGCATTTCTGAGACTCCGCCTTAGTCCATGGGGGCCATGTTTTTACCTAGCAGATCCACTGAGTTCCTGGACAGGGCAGATCTCATGTGCTTTTGATAAGCTGATTTCTGTCTTACATCTAAGTCAATAGTTCTGTGCCTGAAAGAGCATTTAAATCTTATCTCCACAAAGCATCCAACAATGAACGGGACTTTGCGGGAGTACCTGCAGACCCAAGCGCATTGATCCGTGGGGAGGGCTGGCTGCTACAGTGTTTTCAAAGCCTGGCTGAACGGTCGGCTTATAGGTGGGTGAGCTGAACATGTTCAGAGGAGTTTTGTTTATTGGGTCTAAAGCTGGATTTATTTAGGTTTTCCAGAGACCAAATAAACCTACCTGCTCATTTATGTGAAAAAGAGCCACGGTTTTCCTCCCCACCGAATGCTTCCATTACCGCAAGCGGAGCACACAAGAAATATCATCAGTTAATGTGAGAGCCAGGCTTTGGGACACAGACCTTTCAAACTCTGGGTCATTTCAGTTCAACTTAAAATGAACTAGGTGTTCAACCCCTTTGTCCTGTCTAGAAACATCCCTCATTGACCGTGTGGCCGGGTGGGGCAGGCACTGTGGAGGTGGGCGGCTACAGCGTGGGCCTTGTCCAGCAGGGCCCGAGACTCAGAGACAACGGGGTGGCCGGGTCAGGAACGTCTGTGGCTGTGGTCACCTGGCCATTTTGTCTTGTTGCTGCATGGTTTGTTATTGTTTGCTTGTTTTGTCTTTTGGTTCAGCTCTATGGCTTCTTTGACTTTGCTGACACGTTGACGTCACTGAAATGTCCGACAAGACACACCTGTCCCACCCTCCGCTTCTGCCCTGACACTTTAATGGCCCTTGTCACACGGGGGAAGACACAGCCCAGGTCTACGTGACACCCGAGAGGAAATGCAGTTACACCTACAGATAGACCAGTCAGAAATAGACAGAAGGAAATGTTTCCTCAGCCATAAAAGGTTTGGAAACTTACTATTTAGTAGCTAGAATTCGTGAGGGCTGGGATTTAGCTCAGTTGGTAGAGCGCCTCTATGTAGTCTTCGAGGTCCCAAGTTTGATTCCCAGCACTGCATAAGTGGGAGAAGGACCTGGCAATCCACTCCCAAGGCAAACCCAAAACAGCCATTGAAAACCCTATGAGGGTCGCTATGAGTCGGACACGACTTGATGGCACCTGACAACAACAACAACAATTCATGAAGGTCGCACTAACCTTACTGTTTTTATCAATATGGGAATGATTAAACCCACAAGCCATATGTCCTAGTGTGTTCAGGCTGCTAAAATAAAAATACTAAACAGCAGGGGGCACGTCTACACAACAGAAATCTGCTTCTCACAGGTCTGGGGACTTGAAGTCCTGGCCAAGGTGTGGCAGATCTGGTGTCTGCTGAGGTCCTGCTTTCTGGTGCACAGCGAGTGCCTTCTCTCTGTGTCCTCAGATGGTGGAATGGGCAGGGACTCCATGGGGCTTCTCTTATAAAAGCATGGGTCCTGTTTACAATGCTTCTATCCTCCTGACCTTAGCTCCTCCCAAGGGCCCTGCCTCCTGACACCATCTCCTTGGGGGTGAGCTTTCAATAGGTGAATCATGGGGTATAAAAAGGCCACTAGACCATGCCTCACCTCATTACATGTGAACACCATTGGTTGTGCATCTACTGTTTTCTCTGACTGCCTGCCTGTTGCTCGGTGGAGCTAACATTCATTTGACTGACACCATCTTCTGAGATATTTTGTACCACACATTACTATGGTGATTTAATTCCAAAAAGTAACACGTAGATGTTGTTGTTGTTGTTGTTGTTGTTAGGTGCCGTTGAATCTGTGTCCAACTCACAGTGACCCTATGTACAACAGATGAAACTATTATCATGCTTCCCTGCTATTCATAGGGTTTTCAATGACGGATTTTTTGGGGGTAGTGGGTTGCTGGGTCCTTCTCTCAAGCCTACAGTATCTGGTGTTCCCAGGTGGCCTCCCATCCAAGTACCAACTAGGCCCAACTCTGCTTAGCTGCTGAGATCTGACAGGATTGGATGCTACAGTGGTATAGCTGTAGGCAAATACATAGATAATGTCTCTTAAAATATGTATACATTTTTGGTACCACCAGTGTCTACATATATAATGTTCACTGATAAAGATATATGTGTGTGTGTGTGTGTGTGTGTATATATATATATAAATTTTTTTTTTTTTGCACTACTGGGGGTTGAATCCAGGGTCTCGCACCTGCATGCTCTGCAAGTGCTGGACCACTGAGCTGCAACCCCAGCCCATTTTTTAATTTTTTTTTGAGACAGGGTCTCGCTAAGTTATGCAGACTGCCCCTGCTCTTGAACTTGCTATCCTCCTGCCTCCGCCTCCCCAGCCACTGGGATTATAGGCATGTGCCACTGTGCCTGGTGCTTGATAAAGGTATTTCTAAAACTTCTCTGCCTTTTGTGAATCCCTTTTTTTTTTTTAATGTTTGAGACAGGGTCTTCCTAAGACTCCCAGGCTGGCCTTGAGCTCATGATCCTCCTGCCTCAGCCTTCTGAGTGCTGGGATCACAGGCATGGCCACCATACTTGGCTCCAAATCACTTGTTAACTCAGACTCTCAGATGTCTAGAACCTTCTCTTCCCCACATCCGCGTGGTTCTCTGCTATCAGAAGTATTGAGAATGTGGGTTCAGGATGCTTCAGCATTCAATGCCAGGTTCCTGCACCTGCTCTGCACGGTTAGTGCTGTAGTCTCCTGGATTCCTAAGTTCACCAGAAGGCATCTGCCAAGTATCTCAGGCCGTGGCCTCTCTGAGGGCCTTGCAAATTGCACTGTTGGAAGTGTCAGGGTCCTGGTTGTCCAGTTGTCCAAGACAATGGTGAAATCTCAGCTTTTTGTGTAGCTTTCTCTAGGCCACTCAGATCCACACCGCAGCCAGGGCTTACTGCAGATGCCCACCCCGCCCCGCCTGGTCCCTCTCTTCTCTGCAGGTGACTTCAAGCTGCAGGGAATCTTTCCTGGCCAGCCTCAAGGGAATCTGTTCTGCCCACCAGTTCCCTTCAGCCAGTGGCAGAAGCCACCTGGATCCTAATTTTGCCTTCTCTCTGAACTGAATCATTTGTTCAGCCACAGTCCCTGACACCAGGAGAGGATCCAGGGTGCAGGGGCCCACAGAGGAAATGGAAATTGCACCAAGCACTTTTGCCTTGCGGGAACAAACACAGCTCTTTATTTCTCTGCCGTTTATTAGGGCAGCGAGAAAACCCAAAGCCTACAGCTTTAAGTGCTAGCAGCTCTTATACTGCCTCAAGGGCAGATGCTTCCATGTTGGTGGTCTCTACAGAGAGCGAGTTCTTTCCTTGCTGATGGTCATGGCGGGACAGTGTTCCTTCATCACCGAAGGTCCAGGTGAGAGAGCTGTTTTCTCATCGGTGGTCTGGGCGAAAAAAGGGGTCTTTCCTTGTTGGTGGTCAAAGTTCTGGGTGAAAAAAGGGCAAGCTGCCGCAGTGCACGTCCTTATATAGCTCACCCATGGAATGGCCTGAGCCAATCAGCTTTGAGTCCAATTGTCCAATCAGGCTCAGGGGATTTGTGAAGGGTTTTATACAAACGTCCAACCAAGTTACTTTCATTTTCCCTAGGTTTAGCCGTTTTCCCAGTTCTGAGGTTTTTGCCAATTTCCTCCCAATTTCTCCTGCCGTGGATCTGCGATTCAGAGACTCCAAACCTCTTTTTCCTGCTTCACCTCATTTGATCTCAAAATCCAAAGCCTGCAGCCCAGTGCGGTGAGCAGCAAAGGCTGGCCACACTCATTTTTCCACCGAGGAGCTGGAGGGGCCCAGGGTGGGGGTGGGAAGGCTCCCCCTGGTCCCCTTGCCTAGTCTCTGGTCCACACACCTGCCATTCAGCAGGTCTGCTCTGTCCCCACCCAGTCTCCACGCTGGATCCCCATCTTATTGCTCATGGTGCCTGGAAAAGCTGCTTTGTGTGTTTGCTACTCAGTGACTTGTTACTGGCAGGCTAATTGGGAGACCGAGTAATTCAATAGAAAATGTTTAGTCCAAAAGCGGGCACAAATAAAGGAAGGAAGTTCCAGCCAGAGAGAAGGGTTTTAAATGCTCCTCAGAGCAAGTGCACAGCAGAAGGGTAACTGAGGGCAGCTAGGGCCACAGAGCCTGGGGTTCAGTCTGTGCCCCACGTCACCGGGTACTGTGTTGTATGAGATGTAGAAACTCTCTTGCATTTCTCTGCTGAGCATCCATTCCTGGGAAGAATTCTTCTCCTGTAAATTCTGGCTGCTCTCTTCTAGGGTACAGGTTACCTTGAAAATTGAAGTTAGGCAACCCAGAGCCACTCTATGGGATGTGCGTGAGCAAGGGTAGACGGGAACTTGCGGGTTGAGGTGTTTGGGGGGCACGTGGAAGGATAGATGATGGTCCTCCGCATGGGCCACATGTCTGCAGGAAGGAGAAGGTGGCACTGGGAAGGCAGCGCTGGAGAGTGGAACAGACTGTGTTGCAGGTGCCAGGTGTGCTATGAGGGAGGCCCAGGGCCTGTCCTTTCCTTACAGCCAGGCTGGGAGAGGCCGGCCTCCAGAATGCTTCCACAGGTCCCACATCAGACCTCTGCTGTGCTCAGGGAGCCTGCGAGCACAAGGCAGCATGAAAGGGGCAGCTGATGTGGGCTCCTCTCCACCGTGCTGCCCCTGGTCATCTACAGGCACCTCTTGACAGGTCTTCCCGAGGACAGGTCGGGGCTCTGGGAGAGCCTGACAGGGAAGCGTGGGGTTGGCGTTCATGCTGGCAGCTCTTGTGCGGCTCCTCCAGCCACACTGGGACCCCATGGCCCTGTGGCCAGGTGATCCCTTTGACCAGATTAGGTGCAACTCACCTCATTCATTGCTGTCTGCGGCGCTCCAAGGCTTACGTGTGTACGAATGTGTCTGTGTGAACGTGTACGGATGTGCATGCCTACATGACTTGAAGATGAAATGAGAACAAGTACAGAGACAAAAATGGGTAAATCACAAGCAAAATGCCCAGCGTTTTGTGGTCTCTCACGCATGGGATTTGTGTCACATTAATACGCCTGCATGGTAAGGGGCTAACGTGCAGATAGAATAGTGGTGGATTTCTTGTTTCTGTATTCCCATGTTACTTTGCTTTGCCTTGATTTTTCAGAAAAGCCAGGATTCACCTCATAAATGACTGTTCAGAGCTGAAATATTAGAGTCATCTCTAAAGTGGGTGGGTGACTAGTATTTTGCTTCATCATCTCTGCAATTCATCTCAAACAATGTCTTTATGGTGATCAAAGGCAGGCTGGATCCCATCAGCAATTCTGATCATCCTTTGATGCTTTAGGACACGAACCAGCACATCAGCCGGCTGTGCAGTCACACCTCCGGCTTCCCCGAGGTGGGTGGCTCCCTCCTGACTGCTGTGCGACCGACCTCTGGGGGCTGCAGTGTTTGCAGAGAGACAAAGTCGGGATGGGGTGCCTGGTATTGGCCACAGCTGCATGCAGTGTGGGGAGGGGTTCAGTAAATAAACACACACACACATGCACATTTGCACACACACAAACCCATACACATAGTCACACACATATATTCACAGATACACACCCATGCATAAACACATGCATGCTTACACGCACACATGTGTACATGCATTTACACTCGCACATTCACACATATGCACTCTGCACTCACGTACACTCTCAGTCCTTAATAGGAGAGATACTTCATAATAAAACCGGTGACTTTCACTTGGTATTTTGATGCAACACATGTGGCAAAGGATGCAATATTTAATGCGATACTAATGTCTGTGCACTGGCTGGGATTTAGCTCAGTTGGTAGAGCACTGTGCTACAGTCTCTGAGGTCCCAAGTTCAATTCCCAGCACCGCAAAAATGGTAGAAGGGCCTGGCAATCCACTCCCAAGGCAATCCCGAAATAGTCAGCCACTGAAAACCCTATGAGGGTCACTATGTGTCTGACACCGACTTGATGGTACCTAACAACAACTAACGTCCGTGCTAAAGGCAGACCTGTTGGAGGGAACGAGCTCAGATTAAAGGCTGTGCCGTGTCCTGGGCCTGATGTTTAATTCTGTGAACTGTCGCTGGGGTGCAGTGGCAGGGGATTCAACGCGGGAGCCATTCTCTCTCCTCAGCACGCATGTGGAGGGGGGCGCCCCGCGTCGGGCTCTCGGGAGCTGCGTGGGATTTTGAGCGTGAGTTCAGCTATGAAATCCGGATTTACGATCCTTTCCTCCTTGCATTCTGTGGGGACAAATGAGGGCCTCAGGCTCTGTGTCTGAGATCTGTTGTCATTTGCACCCACAGTGCCCCGGCTCAGTTCTGAGTTCCTACGGAAACAGAGGCTGGGAGGTGCCCCTCCGAGTCAGGCAGTCCGGCGCCCCAGCTGTCCTCTGCCTGGGAAGCTCTGCTCTTGTCAGCATTGGCACCAAACGACACTCACCAAGCCCCGGGTGCTGCCCAGGCTGCGTTTTCCTCTACATCATCTCATTGTGCTGGTTTTCAAATGTACGGGGCCAGTTTTCTTCTGAAATCAATTTCTTGTAAACAAAATAGATTATTTTTGTGCTAATTAAAATCACAACATAATTGAATTCATTTGCAACTTCAATGGCAGTGTTTCAAAGGCTTTAAAAGTTGTGAGGGTGAAGGGTCCCTGCTTCAAAGATGAAGGACCCCAGGGCTCCTTGGTCATCAGCCTCAGCTCCTATCAGGGCTGTTCCTACCGTCAGGACATGAACAAGCACCATTGACATGCGCGCACGCAGAGACAGCCATTTGGTTTCCACAAAGACCACCCTTATCCTTGATATCAACTAGTGGCTATTTGGGTTTGTCGTTTGTTTTATTTATTTTTTTCTTATTCAGTTTCCCCAAATGATGAGTTAGAAGAAAAGCAATTTATGATACAGATAAAATGCTAATTGTAAGTTATAGAAATGCCTGCAGCCATAGCCCTATGACATCTGATCCTGTCAGATCTCAGAAGCTAAGCAGGGTCGGGCCTGGTTAGTACCTGGATGGGAGACCACCTGGGAACACCAGAAGCTGTAGGCTTGGGAGAAGGACCTGGCAACCCCCTCCCAAAAATCAATCTGCCATTGAAAGCCCTATGAACAGCAGAGAAGCACTGACAATAGTGTTTCCCCTGTTGTACAGAGGGTCGCTCTGAGTCGGATACCAACTTGATGGCACCTAACAACAACAACAACAAATTATAGAAATAACCATTTAATGTAACAATGTTAGCAGTGTCTTGTCAATTCCCACCCCTGTTGGAAAATTGTTGGCTGTAGTAATTCATTAACTATTTCAACCTAGTACCCATCTGTTGTTGTTAGGTGCCGTTGAGCCGGTATCCGACTCATAATGACCCTCATAGGGTTTTCAATGGCTGACTGTTTTGGGATTGCCCTGGGAGTGGATTGCCAGGTCCTTCTCCCATTTTTACGGTGCTGGTAATTGAACTTGGGACCTCAGAGATTGCAGCACAGCGCTCTACCAACTGAGCTAAATCCCAGCCCAGTAACCATCTAGATGATCTTTAAATATTAACGCAAATTTACCTCCAGAGTATTTGCCACTATAGCCAATGAGCGGGCAACAGAATGAATCTCCTGTGAGCTTTCCACACACACCGTCTTCTTTACCCATCACATGGCTGCATATGGGAGATCCATAATCTCAGCATCTACCAGCTTAGAAAAACTGCAAAATTTAAGCCAAGAATTGAGGTGTATACCTTTAACCCCAGCAACTTGGGAGGCAGAAGCAAGAGAATTGCAAGTTCAAGGCCAGAGACAGCTTGCATGACTTACAAGACCCTGTCTCAAACTACAATGTAAAAAATGGGTTAAAGGGTACAGATGAGTGGTGGAGTGCTTGCAGAAAAGCATGTTGAGGCCTTGGGTTCAACTCCCCAGTACCGTAAAACAAAAACAAAAAGCAGAAAAAAGAAAGAAGGAGACAGGAAGGGAGAGAGGAAGGGAGGGAGGGAGGGAGGGAAGGAGAAAGAAAGAAAAAGAAAAGTTGCAATATTTATCCAAGGTCACCCTTGAACCCACAAGGACCTCAGTTGGCCACACTGGTCCTTCTCAGTGGCTCTGCAACCCCAGGCGGTTTCCAGACCCGCCCCGTGGGGCTGTACATTTAGTCTACAGAGTCTATTTTCGCAAGGGTCATGGTTGCATAGGCTGAGCGGTGTGGGTCCGGCGGGACACTGTACCAAGCAGATCCCCCGGCGAGTCAGAGCAGGGTGGACCATGCATGGGGGTGACACTGCAGGGAGCCCCACACACTTCTCCTTACAGAACCGCGGAGGCCCCCGAGCCTGCAGAAAGCACGAAACCCGCGTGTACAGGTTTTCCGTGTGGCGCCCAGTCGAACGTTATGATGGCTGGATTTCTGGAGTAACCTCGGCCTCGGGAAGAGGACAGGTCAGTGGACACTGCTGTGCTTCTGTAGGCAGCCATCCACTTGGATTTGGGGACCACAGCCTTCCCTCCTCGGCAGCTTTGGGGACCAGCTTTCATCCAAGAGCGGGAGTGCAGTCTGATGCAGGGGGGCATGTCTCCAGTCCAGGACCTTCTGCACCCAGAGGCCTGGGGCAGCTCCCAGGAAGGAGGGCGGGGCTCACCTTGGCCAGGAGCCCTGTGCCTGATGGGGTTGAGTTCCCATGGCAGACCCCAGAGGCCCGCAGCATGGGGACTCGGCCTGGGATGGCATCCGGGCTCTAGCACAGATCCTGGCTGAAGCCCCTTCATGGCTGTGAGCATAAACTCCCTTTTACCCTAGGGCGTTTTTTAACAAACGAAGCTTCCTGTTCCACACGTGTGCCAAACCTTCTGTTAGTCAGCGCACTGCTACTGTAACAAACACCTCGGGTGCTCAGCTTATAGAGAGGAAAGGTTTGGGGCTTGGTTTGGAGGTTTTAGTGGGTGTTGTTTGGCCTCATTGCTCCAGGCCCGTGGTGAGGCTGCACAGCCTGGGAGGAGGGGGTGGAAAGCCAAAGAGACAGAGGAAGAGAGCGGGGTTCCACTGCCCCCCTTGAGGCCACACCCCCAAGACCTAAAGACCTCCCACAAGGCTCCGCCTCTTGAAGGTCTTGCTCCCTCCCAGAAGTGCCACCTGGGAATGCGGCCTCAACACCTTGGCCTTCAGGCCCCCTGTCCACACTGCAGCCTTCGCAGTCAGTGTCCTTGCTGGGCAGTCCCTGTGGCCCCTACGGCAGATGGCACGGTGCTGCGTCCCCACCGGCTCTTCTTTGGGCTCCTCTGAGCGCGCGCGCTCGTGGCCAGGCCTGCCAATCTTTGCTCTTGTGATCTGCTCAGTAACTGGCCTCTCTTTGTAGCCACGCTTAGAGTCTTAGTTCCCTACAAGATGGTCTGTGGAGGCTGGACTCACTCCCGGCCAGGAGAGCGGGCACCGGCTCCTCCAGGCTGAGTCTGCTGTTCCGTGGGGCTGTGTCTGTGGGGCTGAGGTAGAGAAGGAGCAAGGCCGGGCCTTTGGGGCCAGGGTCTGGGCTGGGCTGCGGGTGCACCTCTCCCTGTGAAGGCCGCTCCATCGCGCAGGGAGAATGGGCATTGGGGGCTCAAGGATGGCGCGAGGGAGGCCGGCTGGGTCTGCAGAGGCTCTGCCTAGAGCCGCAAGGCTCCCTCAGTGGGGTCCCAGCCCCAGCCTCTCTGCTGGGCCTCCTCCGCCTGTGTCTCCATCTCTGTCTCTGTTTCTGTCTCTCTCTTTCTCTCTCCCTCTGTCTGTTTCTCTTTTTTTCTCCATCTCTCTGTCTCTGTTTCTCTCTTTCTTTTTCTCTGTCCCTTTGTCTCTGTTTCTCTTTTTTCTCCATCCCTCTCTTTTCTCTTTCTTTTTCTCCATCCCTCTGTCTCTGTTTCTCTCTCTTTCTCTGTCCCTCTGTCTCTGTTTCTCTTTTTCTCTGTCCCTCTGTCTCTGTTTTTTTCTCCATCCCTCTGTCTCTGTTTCTCTTTCTCTTTCTCTGTCCCTCTGTCTCTGACTGTCTCTCTGTCTCTGTCTCCCTCTTTGTTTCTGTCCCTGTCTGTCTGTGTCTGTGTCTCTGTCTCTCTTTGTCTTCTCTGCCTCTCTCCATCTCTCCATCTCTCACCTGCTCAAGCCACGCATCCTCCTCTGGGTGCCCCACATGCACCCCCAGCATCCCAGGTGCTCATTTTGAATTCTGGGAAATTCAGCTCAGGCCAACAAAGTGCTCAGCAGCCGTGCAGGAGACACTCAGGGAGGAGGGGTCGAGCCCATCAACCCTTCACTTCTCTCACAGTTGGAACTCTGGCTCCCATACAGACGGGACCATCATAGCTCTGGTTTACCTGACTATCCAAAGCTGCTGAGCGTGGGGCAGCGTTCTGGTGAATGACCTCACTGTGTTATTTTACACACCTTCAGAAAAACCCCATAAGGTACATATGTTGTGTTGTTGTTTGGGGTCATCGAGTTGGGTCCAACTCATAGCAACCCTCATAGGATTTTCTTTTTTTTTTTGCAGTACTGGGGGTTGAACCTAGGGCCTTGTGCCTGCATGCTTTGCAAGTGCTAGACCACTGAGCTGCAGCCCCAGCCCATTTTTTTACTTTTTAAGACAGGGTCTCGCTAAGTTACACAGACTGCCTCTGGTCTCGAACTTGCGATCCTCCTGCCTCTGCCTCCCCAGCCACTGTGCCTGGCTCCTCACAGGATTTTCAAAGGTGTATTGTTTTGGGATTGCTTCAGGTGTGGACTGGCAGGTCCTTCTCCTGTTTTTGTGGTGGTGGGGGTCATGTGATCATTCTCAATTTACTTGTAAAAAAATTGAAGCATATTTCTTACTTTTAAAGCCAAAATTCATGAGCTCATTGGTGCCAAGCTGGGCTTGGCTGTGGGTCATCTTGAAATACAAAGCTTCAGTGACCAGGCACAGTGTCAGGCAGGCCGATGAGGACGGGACCTCCCTGCCCTATGAGGATGGCCCTGTCCTGTGACTGTTGGGGAGGGGAGCTCCCCATTAGGGTCAGCTGTGAATCCAGACTCTGAGGTCCTCCAGGCAGAGGGACCACATGGCCAGTGTGTCCCCAGGGGTTCGAAGCAGGGCTGGCACCGTGCTGGGCTTGGTGCTCCTGGCTCTGGGCAGTCCTGGTCCCACCCATGCTGTGCTGAAGGAAGGCGATTGGGTCAGAGGAAGGAGAGCTGGAGGGTCGATGGCTCCCTCTAACTTCCCGATGCGGTGCTGAGACTGACAATCTGACATAGCTTTGCGGGAGTGCGCTTTCCTACCACATCAGCGGAGGCCACGTGGCTTGTGGCTTCCCATGCTGCAAAGGTCTTGGAGCCCATCCTCTCCTCCCTTATAAAGCCCAGCAGGTTCGTCTCGTTCCTATGCTTTGGTCAGGCGGATGCGCCGGCATCAGCTGTGGAGTCCTGTGTGAGGGCCGCATGGGGCCTTCCGCCTTTGTCGCCTGAGCCTGCTGCCCAGCACCCTGTGGGTGACATGAAGCAATGGCCACAGCTTGTGTTTCCTCCAAGCAGCCTTAGAAAATCCCCCTGGGTGGGGATGGGGCAGCCACAGCAGACAACTCGCCAGAGAGCTGGCCAGGTAACCAGCAGCTCGCGGCTGTCCGGTGCCAGCACTCAGTGCTACTTGAGGCCTTCGCCATGCTGTTTCTTCCCAAGCTCAGGAGGGGGCTCAGCCTGGCATTTGATTGCTTGGCATTACGCCGACAGGAGCACATAGCACTGCATTTAAGCCAGAAAAGCAAGTTCTGATGCTGCTGCTGTCCTCGCTCCCTGCTACTCCGGAATCCGCCTCCTTCGGGGTTGCATCGAAGGCTTCGCAGTCTAGCAAGGAGCTTCGTGCTGGTCGTCATCTCAGGCTTTAGGACCAGTGATCAGCTCTTAGCTTTCCCTCCCTGCCGCCCACATTGCTTTGTCCATGAGGATATTGTTAAAACTCTCGGCATTTTTTACTGCATGCTTCGTCAATGCGTGAGGGGATGTAGGATTCCTCTCGCTTTACACAGGTATTGGGAACTGTGCCATTTCTTTTTGCTTGCATTTTAACGAGGCTTTCCAGGCAAAGAGTTGGAGTGAGAAGCATCGTTCACTATAGGGCCAGGGCTCGATATTTGTGAACGCAGCTTCTGGTGCCTCTGCCTCCCTAAGCACTGTCTGCTTTCCGACATGGCCCGCCGCTGTGTGAGCAGCCTGCTGCAGACTGCCGCGTGCTGCCACCTGCGCTCACAGGGAGGAAACCTGTCTGCTGGGGTCATTGTATTTTTTTTTTCCCCTGCGGTACTGAGGGTTGAACCCAGGGCCTTGTGCCTGCATGCTCTGCAAGTGCTGGACCACTGAGCTGCACCCTCAGCCCATGTTTTTACTTTTTGAGACAGAGTCTCACTAAGTTATGCAGACTGCCTCTGGCTTCAGATCTTCCTGCCTCCGCCTCCCCCAAGCTGCTAGGATTACAGGTGTGCGCCACAGTGCCTGGCTGTTGTTTTCTTGTGATTCAAAGTGATGGATCAGAACGCAGAGATGTGGACCTGACTGTTCCTGAGGCTGTTCCCTGCGCGGGGAGGGGTGTGGAAGGTGTCAGAACTGTGCTGAGAAAGCCCACACCCACCTGTGCCCACAGCTCTACCCAGTCCCTAGTGTCCAACAGGGCCACGGGGTCTTCTGTCCATGCACAGGACGCTCACAGCCCCGCCTGCAGCCTTGCCTGGCCCCCAGGGCTGCACAGCCTTCCCGTTCAGGATCAGCTTTTGCACAAAGCTGCTTTCCTAGACGGTTTCTTTTCCTGTAGACACTGGCTTCCTCCGTCCTCTGTGATGCAGCCAGAGCAATATTCCCGCAGCCCTGGGCCAGCATGGCCCCCGCTAGGCTTCAAGGCCGGCACGGTCCCCAGTCACCATCTTAACCCCGAAGTGCAGAACACTGCTCACTTGGCCTCTGGCCCCACCTGCTGCTCCTCCTCTCTGATGTCCTTTTGCTAAGCCGGATTAAACCTAGATCTTAAGCCTGCAGCGTAGCCCTGTGGCATCCGATCCCGTCAGATCTGGGAAGCTAAGCAGGGTCAGGCCTGGTTAGTCCTTGGATGGGAGACCGCCTGGGAACACCAGGTGCTGTAGGCTTGGGAGAAGGACCCGTCAACCTGCTCCCCAAAATCAATCCACCATTGAAAACCCTATGAATAGCAGAGAAGTGCTGACAATAGTGTTTTGCCTGTTGTACAGAGGGTCTCTATGAGTCGGATACCGACTCGACGGCACCTAACAACAACAACAATGCCCTTCCAGGGAGCCCTCCAAGACTACCCACTTCCCCATCTGCCCAGTCTGTGCTGGATGGCCTGCCTTTGCTCAGGAAACTCAGGGACTCTATTAACTTTGTCAGCACCCTCTGCTAACATCCAATCTCTTCAGAGAAATCTATACCTTGCGAATCTTCTGTCTCCAGCAATGATCACAAAGCCTCGGACTCAACAGACCGTGTTGCTAGGGCCATGGGCAGAGGCTGTGCTTCAGCTTGCGCAAGGGCCTCACGTCTGCTTTTCAGCAGTACCTGGGGCTGCTTTTCAGCAGTACCTGGAGGTAAGTCTGATTCCCAGCTGGATTGGGGACCCACTCCTGGGTGATGCAGGACTACCACGGGGTGGGAGGGGCAGCAGGGCAGAGCGCTCTTCTTGGCCTCCTGGGATCTTCTGTTGAGTGACATGGAGACAAAAGCCTGTGTGCTGTTAGAGGGTGGAGGCAAAGCCTGTGTGCTGTTAGAGGGTGGAGGCAAAGCCTGTGTGCTGTTAGAGGTGGAGACAGAGCCCGTGTGCTGTTAGAGGTGGAGACAGAGCCCGTGTGCTGTTAGAGGTGGAGACAGAGCCCGTGTGCTGTTAGAGGGTGGAG
>VMDO01034829.1:0-16625 GCA_007922755.1 Pedetes capensis
GAGAGAAGGAGAAGGAAGTTTGTTTAAATCAATTTCTTTAATGATGGAAAGACACAATAATACTCATCTGGCCTGACTCTGCCATTTCACAGATAAGGAGATAAAGTTTCATAGAGTGAATGTGCAGAGCCATATTAACAGAAATGTTTTAAAATGGACTATTTAGAAGGAAGTAATTATGATGGTGAATGATTAAAAACATCTTGTCAAGGGAGGTGACTAACGAAATGTTGGCCTGACCATCAGGAGACATGTGGATATCATCTTCAAATATTTGGATGTTCTTCATCTGAAAAGAAAAGACGAGATTTGTTCGGTAATACTCTGCAGGTAGGGTTTGGAGCAGCTGATCCATGTTGTAAGGAGACTAATTTCCTTCATGCCATGAAGGTAACTTCTGGAGTTTAAAGATAGGGACCTTTGCCTAGCATGCATGAGGACTTGAGTTTGATCCTCAACACTGAAAAACAACAACAACAAAGCTAATAAACTGTTTATGTAACACTTGCCAGAAGTATTTAAGAGTGGGTTGTTCAAGAGTTACAGTCCTATACTCAGCAAGGAATTGGGCTCTAGAGTCCCTTTAAATGTTAAAATTCTACAATGCTACTCTCTCCACTGGGAGAAGGGCCTGGCAATCCACTCACAAGGCAATCCCGAAGCACTCAGCCATTGAAAACCCTATGAGGGTCGCTATGAGTCTGATACCGACTCGACAGCACCTAACAACAACAACTCTCTCAACAGCATGGAGGGTATTTACTTTGATCTAAATACTAAGAAAGCATGCAGTGGTCATGATGCCCAACAAGCCAGCTCACCAGAAAGCCATGGAAGGGGCTCAGATTTGATTGATCCAAAAGCTCATCTAAAAACATGTCTTTACATATAATATGGTCTACAGGTGGAATCCACATTTTATTCCCCAAATTTCTTTGTCTGTTAATTGCAACTACAGTACATATTCAAATATTTTTATTAAGTGAATTCTGTACTCTTTAGATATAGAGTGAGTGGGAGAAATGTCTCAGATTTACCTTATATCTCTTTCTAGAACCAAGTAACATTCTGGACACAGACTAGATACTTAATAAGTATGGATCAAGTGTTACTTATTAAATATTGATTATTTAGTGGTACTTATTGTTGATACTGCCTGCAGCCATACCACTGTGGCGTACGATCCCATTAGATCTGGAAAGCTAAGCAGGGTCAGACCTCGTTAGTCCTTGGATAGGAGACCGCCTGGGAACACCAAGTGCTGTAGGCTTGGGAGAAGGACCTGGAAACCCACTCCCAAAAACCAAGTAGCCATTGAAAACTCTATGAATAGCAGAGAAGCATGACAATAGTGTTTCATCTGTTGTACATAAGGTCACTGTGAGTTGGACACCACTTAATGACACCTAACAACAATGGTTGATATTTAGTGCTGGTTGTGCCTAAGCAAACAAGATGGTGGCATTAGCATGCCCTAGTGAGCCTGTTTTTTCTTTTTTCTTTCTTCCTTTTATTTATTTGTTTTTGAGATAGGGTCCCACCATGTAGCCCAGGCAGTCTTGGAACTCACTGTATAGAACAGGCTGGCCTCAAACTCACATCAGTCCTCCTGCCTCAGCCTTCTCAATACTACCATCATAGGTGTGTGCCACCATGCCCACAAACCTATTTTCCTACTTGCCCCTCTCATTTGAATGGGTGCATTTTCACATCTAAAGAAAAGTTGTACACTTGGTGCCTGTAGCATCAAACAGCATGCTCCTTGTTTGTAGGCTGGTTGGATTTTCACAGGCTGTTTATAGTGCCATCTCAGGAAAGAGGCTCCCCACCACCCAGGAGCGAGCATGCATAAGAAGGACGTGGTCACCTAGATCATGTCTTATTTACTCAGTTCTGTGCTCCACCTGGGGCAGGTGAGGCCGGGAGGGATATGAGGCGTCCAGGGCTGACCAGAGTCCCAGAAGCAGAGCTTCAGAGAAAGCCACCTCCTAACACTGGCAGTTCCCTGGTGTGGGAACTCCTGTGTTTTCACAGCAGAGAGAAGGAAACAAATTCACCTGTGGCTAGCTGCATACAATTGGGATGCCTGCCGTCAGCTTTCAAAACCACGTGTGACCCCAGAAACATGATCTTACTTGACCAGTTCACCATCTTCAGTTCTGAGGCTGTGGGCGTTTTCAGGGCCAGGAAGTCAGGCCATCCTGGTTTCTCTCTGCACAGCAGTCATTGCACAGAATGGCAGTGATTTTTCATTCTTTCTTAGCACAGTGTAGCACTGGCTGGCAGATGCAGGCAGCCATCTGCCTCGGGGGATGCTGTGCTTGTAGGTGGTACAGCTACTGCCCCCCTAAGGAACAGAGCAGGAGAGAGTACCACACAGCCCTAGAGCCATCCTGCCAATCTATATATAGCAGAGGGTATGAACCTCTGTAGTCAGTGGAGACCTTTCCCTGTCCCTCTAGATGTAGGGTTTTATGAAAGATACACCTGCCAATTATGAAAAACTAAATAGTTCAGATGTCCCTCAATACATCAATTGTCAAAGAACTTTGTGACAATGAAGTTCTTTTTCGTTTACGATGCTCATCATAACCATATTCTTTCCACCTTTCTCATTGTTAATAGAATCGATAAACACTGATGCCACATTTAAACTGGTTTTGTTTTGCTAGAACTCATCAGACTCTAGGAAGGGACGATTAGTGAATAATATGGCCCTGGACTATCCTATCTGTCCTCTTTCTCAAACAATTATAGTAGGTTAATTTACAAAATTATTATTGGAGTGCAGATTTCAGACAGAGCAGTCATTGACTAGGTATTTATTTGACTTTGCTCTTATAGGGTTGACATTAGGTAGATGTAATGCAAAACTCAAGTTGGGGCTTCTTAATGTGGTGAAAATTATAGTGATTTAGCTATTATGCTACTTCCAATTTGCTAGCTCTATTTTATGGGCACATTAGTGGGATACACTTTGTTGGCTGTATGTTAAAACCATATTTTGTTAATTAGAAGCCTATAATAAATAAATCACTCATTTTTATGACATATGAGTTCACTCTTGATTCACAAAGTTTGGCATCTGGAACTGATTACGTCTCATGGGATGGCTATGGAAATTTCCCCAAATCCCTTTCTTCACCTGTTTGGAGAGAATTATGATGGAAACTTTATTTTTGTAAAAAAAGAGCAAGAAAGGAGATTTATCATGGCACACAGGGTTATACAAAATGAATACAGTAAGCTAGAGAAATATTCATGGCCTCAGGACCCTGGGAGGCATTTTTAAGGCTTGCAAGATTTTACTGTATTTTTTGTTTGTTTCCTACTTGTGAAAAAAAATTGAAGCTATAAGCCTTCTCAAATTCTTGTGGAAAAGAAGAGCATAAACAAGTAGGGGTATTAACAATATAGGAAATTTGGGAAAATATGAGTTCATTTTAGGAGGTCCAATTATAGTAATGCCTACATCTGATCCCGTCAGATCTTGAAAGCTAAGCAGAGTTGGGCTTGATTGGAGACCACCTGGGACCACCAGGTGCTGTAGACTTGGGAGAAAGACCTGGCAACCCATTTCCCCAAGGCAATCAGTCTTTGAAACCCCTATGAATATCAGAGAAGCACTAACAATTCTGTTTTGCCTCTTGTATGTAGGGTTGCTATGAGTTGGACACTGACTTGATGGCACCTAACAATAACAACAACTAGTTCTTATTACCCTGATATACATTTTCCTAAGTATTTTTTATTGTTTGTTTCTTCTCACTCAAATATAATGTCCGTGAAGGGAGAGATTTTGTCCCTTTTGCTTAGTGATGTATCTTAAGTGTTTAGAATAGTGGATGGCTCATAGTAAGATGTCAAAGAAATGTGTAAACAAAGAAGTGGATAAGGCACCAAGGGGATATAAAGAGTCATAGATTTTTTTTTTCTATACAGAGAGTACTGAAAAGCCTTCATAGAAAGGTGACTGATCAGTTGAAGTTTACAAGTTACCAAAGAGGTTGGACGGGGTGTGCTTCCTTGGTTGTACAAAGGGAGATATTTTAAAGCAAATCAAGACACAATTTGAGGTGAGATACTGATAGATCGTGATCTCTGCCGAGCACAAAGTACATTTTCCAGGAGGCAACACAAGCCATCAGGCTCCCCATTACTGCAGAGGAATGAGGTGATCTGATTTACAGGCAGAAGGTCATTGTGAAGGTGGGTGTGGCAGATCAAGGGGATGATGGCACCTAGGGAGGAGTGGGGAGGTGGAGGCTGAGAATACATTAGGAAACTAACACAATTGTCCAGCAAAAAAATACATTAAACATTTGCAATAAAGCATAGCTCTAGCTTTCTAGGTCCTGTGTACGTGCAGAAAACAACTCTGCTGAAGTTGTTGTTGTCGTTAGGTGCCGTTAAGTCGGGTACAACTCATAGCGACCCTATGTACAGCAGATAGAAACACTCCCCGATTCTGTGCCAGGACCCCACGTGTCTGTCAGTTTGCTATACTGTGGGGCCTTGTGGGTTGCCCTGAGGCTGAAAGCTATGCTACTGGTTTAATCTAAGAAGCTGGACTTTATGAAGAAGAATGTGGCATCAGGATTGGAGGAAGACTCATTAATAACTTGCATTCTGCAGATAACACAACTCTGCTTGCTGAAAGTGAAGAAAATTTGAAACATTTACTGATGAAGATCAAAGAACACAGCTTTCAGTATGGATTGGGACTCAACATCAACAAAACAAAAATCCTTAAACTGGGTCCATACGTAACTTCATGATAAATGGAGAAAAAATTGAGGTTGTCCAAGATTTTGCTTTACTTGGTTCTATAATCAACAACTATGGAAGCAGCAGTCAAGAAATCAAAAGATGCATTGCATTGGGAAAAGATGTGGCAAAAGAACTATTTAAAGTATTGAAAAGTGAAGATGTCACATTGAAGATGAAGGTGCACCTCACTCATGTCATGGCATTTTGAGTTGTATCATATGATTATAATTGTATTATGTGATTGTAAAGCTGAGCATTGAACAAAGGAGACCGGAGGTGAATGATGCTTTTGAATTATGGTGCTGGAGGCAAATATTGAATATACCATGGACTGTCAAAATGAACAGATCTGTCCTAGAAGAAGTGTAACCTCAGTGCTCCTTGGAAGCAAGGATGGCTAGACTGCATCTTACTTATTTTGGGCATGGAGTTAGAAGGGACCAATCCCTGGAGAAGGACATCATGTTTGGGAGAGTGGTGGGTAAATGAAAAAAGGAAAACCCTCCACTAGATGGATTGACACAGTGTCTGCAACAGTGAGCTTAAACATAAATAAGACCTTGTGCCTGGCACAGAATTGGGGAGTGTTTTGTTCTGTTGTATGTAGGGTTGCTGTGAGTTGGAACTGACTCAATGGCAGCTAACAACAACAACAATATTCTTTGTGACCTCTATTTTCATGCTTTCTATTTCTAAATAATAACATCCAATTTACAGTTCTTTGGACAATACCATTAATGTCTGTTACTTCCACAGCAGATTGCCACACAACTAACATGATCACTTGTCTGCCTTCATGACTGATGCTGATTACTATTGTAAAATTGCTATGTGGTGAACTGCACTGATCCCTAAAATGTGTCGAATTGCTGGCCCAGCTGGGACATGAACATTTTCAAAAATTCACTTTGAGTTTCACGTCTCTGGATAAGGAAATAATTAAACTTGAGTCCTTGGTATATTTCTGCCAAGAAAAGTATGTTTTATGAAAAGGCAAATTGCTGGAAATCTTAGAAAGTCATTCCACAGATTTTAATCCCAAATTTTCATAGAAATTAAAACTTTCACCAATACAAAAAGAAGACAAGAAAAAGAAGAAGGAGGAAGAGGTAAAGGAGGAAGAAGAACAGGAGTAGGAGAAGAAGAGGAAGAGGAAGAGGAAGAAGAAGAGGAAGAGGAAGAGGAAGAGGATGAAGAAGAAGAAGAAGAAGGAGGAGGAGGAGGAGGAGGGAGAAAGAGGAGGAGGAGGAAGAGGTGGAGGAAGAGGAGAAGGAGAAGAAAGAGGAAGGAGGAGGAGGAGGAGACAGCAAATATGCATAGTTTAGACAAATTTTTTTTTTTTCACAACAGGGTAAAACTGAAATTTGCATCAGTGCATTTGAACTTGAACTGTGGTTTATTTGTTGTAAAATGATTGGTGTGCTGACTTTGACATATAGTAACCAGTTCAGGATCTTTTTCTTGTTCTAATTGTCCTTGAAGTCAATGTAAGACTGTCTTCCACTTTAACCTGGCAAAATGAAATATCAGCCCTCAAACTTCCTTTTTTTTTTTTTTTTCTTTTTTTAAACCAGGAAGGTTTTCTTTCCCTCTGACTTCCTGGTTTTTAGAAAAGGGGAAGTTTCTTCAGTGTTTAAAGCTGTTAGTTACTTCGGTGGGTGGATATATTCTTAGGGCTCCTAACTGCATTTTCTTTCCTTGGATTGACTTGGCTTCTTTATTTTCATTTTTAGCTTGGCTTAGAAAACTGGCTTTTCAATAGTACGTATTGCTTTCATTGTCCTCTGTTTGTTTTTCTTTTTATTCAGTCAAAATATCTCATTCATGGAGGAAATATTTGAAGCAAGATGATGTTTCTCCCAACACCTTCCTTTTTTTATGCATTTACCATTCCTATATATATCTGAAGTATTGGAAACAAAATGGAATGCTGGAGCTGTGATGTGCCTTTCAATACAGTTTACAAACAAAAACCTACCCCATTGTTTCCTGCTGATAAGATGGCTGGGTTCAGAGCAGGCATTAACTCTTGGGGAAAAGATTTCTCTTGAAATTATTCCATAAATATCTAAGTAGTGCTCAAATCCCAGCCATCTAACACAGTGTAATGGCTAAGAGCTCGATTCTGAACCCAGAATGCTGGGTTCAAAGTCTTCTTTGTCACTTACCAGCTGCATAACATGGGGCTTGTCACTTCTCCGAAACTCAGTTTTCTAAACTGTGAAATGACAATCAATGATGGTACTTACTTAATAGCTTTTCTGTGAAGGTTGAGTTAATCCACATGATGTACCCAAGCCTGACACAAGTTGTAAGGCGTGTTTGCTGTTATTGTTCCTGCTTAGTCCTAGTGTTGTACCAGTGAGCCTCAATGGCTTTGCTCCTTGCTTCAGTTCCAATGGCTTTTCCAACTGTCACCTCCAAATATCTTGTCTCTTCCTTCTGCTGTCCTCTTGAGTGACAGGAGCTCCTATCCTTTGTGTGGATCCTTTTCTCCTTATCCACACTCTTTATATGCTATGTCTTTCTCCTGCTTCCACTTTCCTAAGGACTGTTATTATTGTTGTTAGGTGCCGTTGCGTTGGTGTCCGGCTCATAGTGACCCTAGGTACAACAGATGAAACACTATTATCAGTGTTTCTCTGCTAGTCATAGGGTTTTCAATGGCTGATTGTTTTTTTGAGGGGAGTGGGTTGCTGGGTCCTTCTCCCAAGCCTACAGCACCTGGTGTTCCCAGGCGGTCTCCCATCCAAGTACAAACCAGGCCTGACCCTGCTTAGCTTCTGAAATCTGACAGGATGGGATTCCACAGTGGTATGGCTGCAGACCTAGCTAACTGTATTACCATCTGCTCTTATTTCCAAGTTCTCTCCTTGCACCACGTTCTGCCTGTTGGACCAGACTATTTCAGCACATGACACTGGCTCTGCTTCCCCATCCGATTCTCCACCCCAGCTGTCATGTCCTATTCTGGGTCTGGGCCCCTCCCAGGTTACTATGTTATGTGATATCTGAGACATGATGTGATGTCTAAGACATAGTGTGACCCTTTCCCCACTGCCATTTCTTTCTATAGAAAATTTATTTCTTCTTTCAGTCTTTGATTAATCACTTGGCCAATTCTTCTTCATACCACTTACTGTAACTTGTACTAGATATTTGCCAATCCTTATCTAATATATTATGAATTTCATGAGGATACAGACTTTATTTCATATTCTCTTTCCCTTGATGTTGTTGTTAGTTGGAGTCCAGTCCAACTCATAGTGACTCTAAGTACAACAGAATGAAACACTCCCTGATTCTGTGCCAGGCACATGATCTTTTTATGTTTAAGCTCATTTTTGCAGCCACTGTGTGAATCCATCTAGTTGAAGGTCTTCTTTTTTTGTTGACCTATCACTCTTCCAAACATGATGTTCCCTTTCAGGGACTGGTCCCTCCTGACATATCTAAAATACGTAGGACACAGTCTAGCCATCCTTGCTTCCAAGGAGCACTCTGGTTTCACTTTTTCTAGAATGGATCTGTTGGCTTTTTTGGCAGTCCACGGTATATTCAATATTCATCTCCAGCACCATAATTCAAAAGCATCAATTCTTCCCCTGTCTTCCTTGTTCAATGTCTAGCTTTCATAACTATATGATGCTGCCAAAAATGGCATGGCATGAGTCAAGTGCACCTGTGTCTTCAATACGACATCTTTACTTTTCATCTCTTTCTCTAAATGCCTTAAATTTTGTGGACCCTAGAAGTTATAGGGTATACTGAAACCTCCATTTCTGAGACTGTTAGGCTTTTGGTCCAACATTATAGCCGACCACTTTAGCCATCAATGCTAAATTTTCATTTTTGACTTTTGATGTGACCCTGAGGATTTGACCATAGTGTTTTGGTGCATATCAAAAGTGAGATTACAATCATTCTCTCTTGAAACAATCACACTTTGGACTCCTCAATTTAAAGTTAATTAAAAAGTCAGCCCAAGGTGGACAAGGAAAAGTTAAAGGAATGAGGCGGCAATGGCTCAAGTGCTGGGAAGTTGAATTATTAAAAATAAAATGAATAGGAATTGTTTACATCAAAAGAAATGACTACTGAGAAGTAACTTAGCTGCAGTGAACTCAACTGTGTTTTAGTATAGAGAACTTTGGACAAAAACCCATTGTCTCTACTCAAGGTAGGCAGAGAAGTTTGCTTAAATTATAGAGAATTAAAATTTGTTATAAAGCCAAGCACTAGCAGTAAGTGATGATAATTTCTTGCATGCATTGCTGATAGAATGAAAGGAACCCAGCTGCTTTGGAGGACTTAGCCACAATGTGTGATCCCAATTCTGTGCAAAAGCTTAAGGGTAATTTCTCAAGGCAGCAGGGTAGATAACATGCACCCCACTTCCAATCCTACTTTCTTTGATTTTTTTTTTTAGAATTTGACCAGTACTTGCAGATTAAAAAAACATTTTATTGCCAAGTGTAAGGGTGCATGCCTGTAATCCCAGAGTGTCTGGAGGCTGAGGCAGAAGGATGGCAAGTTTGAGGGTAGAGGCAGCCTGCATAACTTAGACAGACACTGTTTCAAAATAAAATTTAAAAAATGGGCTGAGAGTACAGCTTAGTGGTAGAGCGCTTTCAAAGCACTTGTGAGACCCTGGTTTCAACCCCCAGTACCACAGGTAAAAAAAAATCTTTATCCCTCAGATTTCCCAAGAGTGCTCTATGTTCTGGATGAACCACTTAGTCACAATAGATGTACAAGTCATTAGGCTTTGTTTCACTACCTCACCAGTAACATTTGCCTTACTAACAATATTTCTCCTAAAGAATAATCCCTATAGTTATTTTGAAAGAATGATTTCCTCTACTCTCAGACACCTCTCCTTTCAAGTCAACCTACCAGTTGATCAATAAATAAGCCAAAAACCTATTTCAGACTTTGACTAGTACAATAAGTATTGGCACATAAAATAAATTGTTTAGATGAATTGAGTTACAAATAGCCAGAACAAGGTCCTGAGTAAGTCTCATCCAAAGCATGCATTTGATGTTTTCTAGTTTGGCTTTGGGTGCTTTTCCTAATTGTCCTCTCAGAGCGTTATATTATTTTTGCTGGGGTGTTGGCTGACAGTTATGATGTAAGCCATATTTCAGACCTGTTACCTGTTAATCATTAATTAGCTCAGTTTTCAATAATGAAGAAGACATGAGTGGTGATACTTAGCTTTTTATGTCTGTGTTCCTTCATACTAAGACTGCTCAGTGTTTCAGTTCATTAATGGCAGAAATGTATGACACAATTATTTGCCTCCAACACAGTAATGAGGACAGAAGTTTCCTAGTGAATACTCAGTTGGTAGAACTAAAAATCAGAATCCCTTTAATAATATAGAAGATGTTGTTATTGTTAGGTGCTGTCGAGTCAGTATCCGATTCATAGCGACCCTGCCTACAACAGGTGAAACACTATTGTCAGGGCTTCTCTGCTGTTCATAGGGTTTTCAATGGCGGATTGACTTTTGGGAGTGGGCTACCTGGTCCTTCTCCCAAGCCTACAGCACCTGGTGTTCCCAGGAGGTCTCCCATCCAAGTGCTAACCAGGCCCAACCCTGCTTAGCTTCCGAGATCTGACAGAATCAGATGCCACAGGACTCAGATGCCAATATAGAAGATATGTTTTAATAATTCTCTGTGGTATTTGAGAGCTTTAATTATTGGAACAAACAAAATACAAAGTCATGATAGAGTGCCAGAAAACAGAAGAGATTATGGTAAATCTCAATATATCTCAATTTCAAATACAGCAATAATTCTAGAAGACACAGTTCTGGAAAACTGATGATGAAAAAGGTGTTTAAAAGTCATGAAAGAGCTGCGGGTGGTGGCACATACCTATAATTCCAATACTCGGGAGGCTGAGGCAGGAGGATTGACATGAGTTCAAGGCCAGCCAGGTATACTTAGAAAGTTCCATGATTATAGGTGTGTACCATCATTCCTGGTATAAATCTTAGGGAGTATTCCAAATAGGCTCTTGCAAATTTTTCTGAAAGAAAAATGTTTCATTTTTTCATTTCTGTTTTCTGTTTCTGTGTCTGTCAAATGTTTCTGTTTTCATTTGGAGGGGAGCCCTGATGTACCTATTTTTGAGTGCCACCTTAGTGTTTTTATCTGATGCCAAAAGTTTTTTAGACAGTTTTCTTTATTAAATCTCAATAAAATCTAAAATGTGTCCATAGATCAACTTTAATATCCACATTATAGTCTAATAAAAATACTAACTCTTATACTTTTAACTGGGCTGGGATTTAGCTCAGTTGGTAGAGTGCTGTGCTGCAGTCTCTGAGGTCCCAAGTTCAATTCCCAGCACCGCAAAAATGGGAGCAGGGCCTGACAATCCACTCCCAAGGCAATCCCGTAACTGTCAGCCATTGAAAATCCTATGAGGGTCGCTATGAGTTGGATACCGACTCGAGGGCACCTAACAACAACAACATACTTTTCACTTTCTCATTTATTTTCATTAGTTGACTTTTCTTACGATAATCTCCTCCCTTAACTGGAGTACTTCAGGTATCCTTACTTTTTCCCCAAAATATTACCAAAGGAAGTACATTACGCATGTGTGGAGACTCATGAGCTGCTGGGCTGAGCCCAGGCTTCCAGAAGCAAGTCCTTGTCTTATTAGTTTTTCTTGCAGAGATTCTCCCATGCTTCTGAGAAGTAAAAAGCAGTTGTCTTAAGATTTTCTCTATACCCACTTATTTTGAATATTTACCCCTCAGGGACTAGTTTCAATTCCAACATCTCCTTTCTACTTTACCATAGTTTCAAGTATTTTCTTTAATCTCTCTATAAATATATGTCCTATTCATCTAAAACCAGGTAATTATATCTCTGACTTGTTCCACAAACACTTATTGAGCACTACTTCAGGCAATGAAATATAGATAAACAACCCAGCTCCTGTCCTAAAGGACAGCCATGTCTAGTGGGGGAAAGTTGTAAGGGGGAAGGGGAGGGAAGAGAGAGAGATGGAATTACAAGAAAGCACACAACAGATTCCCACTGAACTAAGCACAGTTCAGAGGGAGCTCAGAGGATCTGCTCTTAAACATGGGAGGTGTCAGAAATCTGCCTCCTGCGGGTGAAAGAAACCCACCATGTAAATGTTATTCATAACCTGACTTCCACTTCTATTCTTGAAATCTTTTTCTCCCAAGCTCTGTAACCTCAATGACAATAGCAATACATTCGAGAAAAATACAGGAGGGATTCGCAAGTGTGCTCCAAAAAGGCCATTCAGTGTTTCCTTTGAAAATAACGAAAAGAAATTTATCCCCCAAACTCAGCTGAGTACATTTGATTCACAGGAATAGCCATCTTCAATGCTGGGTGATTCCATATAAAAAAGAAACAAAAATCCTTCAAAGATCTGATATTATAAGGAGATAATAATTTCCCCCAGCCTGCGTACCCTGATAGGTCCAAACTGAAAATGGAAATACAAGCACACTGTCCTTGTGGAGTGATCTGGACCCGACGTGTAAGGCACCGGGTCACAACGTAATTTCACATCTCCAGGCATCATGTGCCATGTAGCCTACCAACCCCTGCGGAGCCTTTGCTTTCTGCAGAAACCCAGGGGAAACTGCCGTTCTGGAACCTTCCTCACACCAGGAGGAGTAATCCCGAGCTATTTCATATAATGGCAGTGAACTGTGAAATTATTTCCCAACAACTAATACTCTCTGTTTCCCCTATAAATGTTCAAATCACAAAGTGTTCAAGTTGTGTGCTTTGTGATACGGTGTATGCTTTGTGGGTCTTGACTGTTTGTGGAGGTTGGAGATCCAGTCAAGCGACAGAGCTCTCTCTCTCTCTCTCTCTCTCTCTCTCTCTCTGTTTTAGTCTTTGTTTACTGTATCTTTGGGGATGGTTTGCCTTTCTGAATCTCAGTTATTCCAGAACATTACTCTCTCCTGATTCTTGCTTTGCTGAACTTCATTGGAATGAGAAGCGTCTGAAGTTAACAAGAGTCATAAGATCCAGGTCAGCAGAGCTGGCCGTATGTAGGAGGCTCCAGGAGAAATGGGCGTTAACTCCAGTTTGCTTCCATGGGTGTTCGTGACTCCATCCCAAACATAAAATGCAGTTCATAATTCACTTGCCCGGGTTAGTCATCTAAACACTAACTTCAGCCTATTTAAATGCTGGCCCTGAATTTTAAGACAAAGTAACTTGTGACAATGGCTTTTCTATATACCTTATTGGGCAGTGAGGTATGGACAGGATTTGGGTAGGCAGAGGGGAGAGTGGAGGAGGCAATTTAAAACATAATGAAGAAATAAAGAAATAATGATGGGAGTAGCTGGGAATGTGATTTGAAGAATAAGATGGGAGGAGTAAATGAAATTGATGGATGATGTGTCTTGGAAAAAGAAGGCTTCTCTTAGAAGTGCTAGAAAACAGGGAATCATGGAGCCTTTATAAATAGGCAAAGGGCAAGATGAGAAGCCTGTTCCAGTATGGATAGTGCTGTTGATGGAGGGCAGAGAGGGAGAACGGGACGATAATCTTCACCAATTTCCCTTCTGAAAGGAAAGATGGTCTCATAGAGTGCAGCCCATGAGGATGGAGAGGGAACAGTGGGTGGCGTGGGAACTGTGAGAGGAAGAAGTTGCACTATGCTATTTTTGCCTTGATCCAGAAAAGAAGTGACTAAAAGTGAACCCCAACCTTGGAGCTTGGGCAGAGAAATAAATTATGGTGCGCCTCCTGGAGCCAGTGACTTTAGAAGTTTGAAGTGACTTATAAATAGAGGACAGTGTCAGCTCTGGGTAGGCAGAAGCTGAGAACTGATGGAATAGCAAAATGTAAATATCAATAGATTGTTCAATAGTGGAGGATCCTCAGTATAGATGAGGAAAAGGAGGCAAAAAGAAGTAGCAAAATTAGGGAGATCAAAAAAAAAAGATCCTGTCTATTTTCCTTAGTCTGAGTGAGATTTCAAAGAAAAATTTTTGAAGGCTTGATACTTCTGAACCTGGAAATTCTAAACAACAAAAGATGTGTCCTTATCAAAGTCTCCCCATAAATGTCTGATCTCCTCTTAGTCTTGGTTTACATGAGATCACTTGTCTGACTGACCCATGAACACATTTGGATGCAGGAAGCTATGGTCAATAATTCTCCTTTACAATCTTGGGGCCATGTCTAGCTTTTTGCGTTTGGATTTTCCTATTACCAAGGACCTGACTATAATTTTTCAGTCCACACTTTCATGATAAAGAACTGGCTGACGTCTGTGATGCTGTCATTTGTGTCTGGGAATGTTCCTTAGTGTAAGTAGGGAGACAGGTAGCCTGGGGGAGAGGCGACAGTATTGGGACTTTGCAGAGTGCTTTGAGACTGGCCAGCCCTGCAGAAGAGAGAGGAAAGAACCTGGGTGTAGGGATCATGTGAGCTGATTATCCCACCCAACTTCTCTGCTCTCTTTAGATACAGAAGACCAAGATTCCAACCATCATCATTGAACCAGCACCAACACAGGCGGCAACAACAGGTTTTGCGGCTTTCTTTAAAAGTGATATTGCTCTTGACCCTGGTGGTCCAAATCTGTAATCCCAACATTTGGGAGGCTGAAGCAGGAGGACTACAAATTCACAAGTTTGAGGCCAGCCTGGGCAACTTAAGGAGATGCTATCTCAAAATAAAAATAAAAAAGGGCTGGGATGCAACTTAGTAGTAGAGCACTTTTCTAGCATGTGCAATTCCTGGATTCCATCTTTAGTGCTGGGGGAAAAGAAAGTTGAAGTCATTTTTCTGGTTTTCTCACGTTGATTCTGCATTGAATTTTGTATATGGACTACAACCATTTTTTCCTGATCCATTTTTATGAAGTCTAGCACTTCATGAACTTTTTTGTGGCCTGCAGTTATGCCTGAAACTTGTCTTTTAAAAACAGTGCTTCCCATATATATATATTTTATGACAAGTGTAAGCATTATAATTTACACAGTTTTTTTTAATGATTGGTCATAATCTACACTGAGGGAAAACCAAAATAAAACCCAAATCAATATCTGTATTCTAGTCTTGTTAGGGAAGGCCACGAAGTAATTCAATAGTAATAATTATATATATATATATATATATATATATATATATATATATGGCCAAAATGATGTTAATAGAATCATTACTTATAGCAAGGATTTCAGTTCTTCTGGTGATAATATGATGGCACTAGGCATTCTGAAATTGCCTGTGCTCATTTCTCTCTATTCACCTGCCAATAAGTTCCATCTCCTAAACAAGGCACTGGGTCCAAACCTCCCACCTGGGAGGAAAAGTACACAGGCTTGGCATTGTCATTATCACCAGGAAACTTTGTGCAGATATTCTAAAGCCACAAATCCATCTGACAATTCCTCTTTCCCCACAATGTTCCTCACACAGGCACTCCCTGAATTAATAAGTGAATTCATTAATAGTAGGGAGGCAAAACAAAAACATCACTCACAAGTTTAACAATAATAGAATATATACATGTGTTTATAAATAAAAATACCATATATAGATGTGTTTATGAACAAAAATACCTATTTATTATACAAGGAAAGTGACTAGAACTTTTTAAGGAAAATAATTCCACAATACCACCACCATAACAAATTTTGCCTATATTCATTTACAAGTTCCCATGGCTGCTGTAGTGTAACAAGTTCCTCTGGGCTGGACAGGGACTGGACATGATAGTTGCCATCTTGATACAGAACACCTGGAATGACCTCAGTGACCTTGGCCCCATGGCCATGGCAATAAGATAAGCAGAGGTATACAGCATAGCTAGGCCTATTATAATGACAATGGCGCCAACAACATTCCCTCTTGGAGGGAGGGGACAGGTAGAGTCACCAGACCCTCACATGATCCTCCTGATGACCCCTCAGATCCTCCTCTGAAGGGCTAATCACTAGACCTCCTGCCCCAGCTCACATGATGCTAAGTTCTATAAGAAATGAAGGATTGGCTGCCAGCTGTGGTGCAGCTTTGCATGGGACATCTTGATGGGAACTTACCACTGGGGGAGCTGTCTATAAAGGCTGTGAGTCACCCATGCCCCTGTTATGAAACCCCAATGAACTCATGGTTCACAGAGTTTAACTTAATGAGATCCTGCGTCCCTTTGGCTTCTATGTAATAGCTGCTAATCATTGAAGAAATGTACGTTTTGTGGTCTCTGGTCAAAGCAGCATTATCCTATGCATTTTTCATGGCCACCAGGTGTGAAAGGAGAAAAGCTGAGCAGTTGAGATGGAGGGTTTATATTAAGATTAACTGGGTTTATATCTGGCTCCACAGTTTACTTTCTATGTGGTGTTGGGCAAATTACTTATTATCTCTGTTCCTCAGTTCCTTATCTATAAAACCAAAATATTTAAAAAATCTTCCTCTTAGAGATGTGCTTATGCCAAACAGCTCACAGCACATGCAAAGAACCAACATATCTATCATCCTCCTGTTTTATAAAAAAACTGGGATAATTGCGCGGTGGATTTAATGAAGGAGAAGTTGGAAAAATGTGCAACTTTAAATGAATTGTTTCAGCAGATCTAGCTGGATGGTCCTGATGCACTGAAGCGTGATATGAAGAAATAATTTATGGATTCTGATAGCATGGTTTCGAGCACCTGTTGGTCCAAAATAGATAAAAAGTAAGTTGAATTTTATCCTGATGATATGAGAGAAAGTACTAAATCAATGAATTTTCTAATAATGTTAAAAAAAAGGATTGTTTAGTAGATGTAAGCAAATAACGTAAGACAGTCAAATGCTACATAAATATTCCATGAA